>PVKS010019683.1:0-37997 GCA_004027875.1 Aplodontia rufa
AGGAAGTGTGTGCCCTGAGCGTGTGCCCACACGGGTGCCAGGCAGCCAGAGCAGTTTGCATTCTATTCTAAGCAGAAGAAAGTGCCCCAGGTCAAAGCAATCCATCTCTGGCGTGACGACGCAGGCTGCCCACAGCAGCTCCAGTTCCAACGCTGACATTTTCGATAGAGCGGGCTTAATGGAGAAAAATGAGTCTGTCCCCAAACAAGGCAGACCGTGTCCGGGCTGGGGGGGTCGCGGGCAGCTTTTATTCACATGTCACATGTCTCCGACTCTGAGGAATTGAAGCATCCTCTCTGCTTTGCGTCTCGTTCCCTACCCATCCCGTTAATAAAGATTAATGAAAGGACCAGAATCTATTGAGGAAAACAAATCAAAATAACAATTTTCAGTCTTTTTTGCCTAGAAACACGGCATGCCCAATTTGAGCATCTCATAAAATTCTGTCCAGTTTAAACCATGGTGATTAGGCAATTAATACTCAGTTTTGGTTCTGCTTATGCTCTGGAAACGCTATTTTCCAAAAACATAGATGTGACAGGAAATTTCTTCACTCAGTTATCCTCGGTAGTTTAACTATTACTTCATAACTGCAAATGGGCTTTTCCCTTCTTCTTGTGCAGGCAGGCTGTGACTGGTCTTATCTGCAGTGTGGATGTCACGGTAGGTTTCTCCTCAGGGTGACAGAGGAGCATGAGAGTTCACGCAAGGGAAAAGTTTCCAAGCTCCAATCACAAATTCAAGGGGCGACATGGCCAGTGGGGCTCCTGGACGGGACTTCAGTTCTAGGAGGCTGAGTGTCCCTTGAACACGATTAACCTGGGCTCCCCAGAGAGAGTGGCGTGACACTCAGAAAAGACCTTGCGATGCGGTGAGGTTCTTGAGCCCAGACCCCACCGACACAGCTGGACAGGGGTCTGCGTTGGAAATGCTTGCTCAAGACCGCGTTCCGTATTTCTACCTTCCTTTCACAACTTATTTGCAAAAGCGCCCTTTGCCCTCTGATAAAGAAGTGCTATTTCTGCCAGTCCAGTTCCTCAACCTCAGAATTCGAGGAATTTGTAGTCATCCCATGTGACATTGCCTCAAAGTCTCCTCATGAACTCTCTCATCCACATCTGGAAGCGTGTCTGTAAAGAGAGGACCTTTGGGTCCTTCGGTGCACTGAGAAATTTTAGATGCCGAGATGGTCTTGTATCTACTTACCTTGCGATGGAAACGTGCCTCTGAGCACAGCAAGATTGCTCCTAAGTGAGCAGTGGGTTCCCAAGAATCTTAAGACCTCAGGGGCCAAGGCTTTTAACAAGCTTTCTAGATTTTTCTTTTTCTTCTAAGTCTGACAAAGTCCTGGCTAAAGGATCTACTAAGGAAAAATAAACCCAGCCCATTCATTGTCCCCCTCAGTCACACCGAGCAGTGACCTTTGCTGGTCCTTTGTCTATTACTTCTGCTGCCAAATGAAGTACAGTTGTTCATGGTTCTTCTCGCTTGGACTAGAAAACCAGCATCAAAGGAGGAGCTCCGATCAGGTAACCCTCCAATCTCAAACTAACACTCTGCTAGAACGTCGCAGACAGGGAAGCTGTCATCATGTAAAACATCAAATACAAATTTGACATGATCTCTTTGTGTATGCCAAGAAATATTTTAATTTGAAGAGTATCAGGAATTTAATACAACCAAGTGTTTTGTGATCAAGCATTTGGTATAAAGCATCAGGATGGAAAAATACAAAGTTGGTTAAAGTCCAGCCCCACTGGTAAAAATATAAAATCTGGACTGGGGATAGCTCAGTGGTGGAGCCCTAGGTTAGATCTCTAGTACTGCAAAATAAATAAATATACAGGCATATAAACACATAGCTAAGTATATAACAAAAAATAACTTTTGAATAGAGTTTTACAGATCATTCTACATATGTCTATCATCCGTAAGTTCTCCCAATTTCTGGGTGAAGTAGGGAAGTCTAGACTCTTTTGTTACAGAACAAAGCTCAGAGAGAGGACTTAACTTGCCAGAGGACACACAAATCGTCCCCTACGCCAGCGCCAGCACAAGTCAATTCCCCTGGGTCCCTGCTTCTCAGTGTTTCCCCAAGGCCGTGGATTGTTTCTAGGAAGCAAGGGCCTGGAATCCAAATACTTGTAGTTGACAAATGTTGAATTGCAACAAAGAAGGCTAAGGTCCAAGATCTCAGGAGGCAGCGCAAAAGGAGAGGAAGGCCAGACGGAGTCCGGGTGGATGCTATTGACAAGCCGCGCGCAGGGTTGGACGTAGCTCTGGGCAGCTCTGCACTTGGCAGACTGGTCAGAGATAGCTTTCTGTGTGGACCCAGCCTTTGGGTTGTGTTTCAGATGTCCTTAGGATATCCAAATGTTTTCCCACAAACCAAGAGTTTTGGACATCTCACAAGTTTACCTGAGATACAGTGGAGTTTCTAGGGGTTAGAGTAACTGAAGTTTCTCTTAGGGAATGTGGCTCAGCTGCCTGGAAGGAAAGCCAAGGATTTATCTCTCTGAGCAACCTTCACAGATGCTGCAGTCAGAATTTGAATGCTTAGCATGTGGGTCTGTTACCAGGATCCATAGTGGACTCTTCAGAATCTACCCCTAAGACCAAGAACAGTAATGATAAAAGATGCACAGCTAGTGCATTGATAAATACATCAAAATAGCTCTAGGACACCCCAGTCTTCTACTAACTTTTCTTTCACTTACCTGAAAGCAAACACCTGGATAAAACCTTGCATTACAAAAATTGCACCCAGAGCACTCACTTACAGATTCTTGCCCATCATGCTGTCTTGGAGTTAATAATTGTGATTTTTCCTAGTTGAGTGTTAAAGAAATTGAGACTGAAAGAATTTACTGTTTGACCCAAGGGTGGTGGCAATAAGCTTCTGAATCCAAAGTTGGTTTTCCTATCATGCTAGTGGTGCTTCCATGACACTTGATGGAACTCAGCAGGGTGTGACTATAATTTTTGGTTGCTCTCACAGAAAAAAGGAGAGCCAAGAGGGCCACCACCTCGCCCTGATTCAATCATAATGTTCCAGTTTTTGTTTACTTTATATGCTGGATTTCACATATAATTCATCTGAATTAAGACTTCTGGATGTTTAAAAACATTCTTATTTAATTAACTAAGTATTTTTTTTTGTGGTAGTGAGGATTAAACCCAGGATCTCATACCACCTAGGCAGAGGTCTACCACTGAACTACATCCCCAGCCCTGGACATCTTAAATAGCTGAAATCTATTATTCCTCAGCTTTAAACCAAACATTTCCAAATAAATAGGCAGAGGATCTTAGCAATATTATTTTTCTATTCACTTATTCTAGTGTGGACTTTGGGTTGACCTCTGTAGAGACCCCTGAAGTAACCTGGATATCTCTGCTATCTGTGGCAAACCCTCTTGGGGTGATGATGTTGTTTTCATGTCCCTGATTGTATCTCTGAATCCCCATGTAGCCTTGAACAAGTCACTTCCTCTCTCTGACTTCGATGTCTTTATCTATAATATGAGAATATTGGAATAGATCAGCTTCCTGGCCCTGAAAGGTTGAGGGAGGTATAGAGAATTTTGCAGTTGGTCAAAATCAAGTACCCTTGCATATTGGCTGGACACCTGGAAATAGCTTTGCTAAGTTCATCAAGGGAAAATATAATTAAATTTGAATTTCAGATACACAGCAACTACTTTTTTTTTTAGTATAAATATGTTCCATGCAACATTTAGGACATACTTTAAAAAGTCTGTGTTTTGTATCTAAAATTTGAATTTATCTGAATGTCCTGTACTTTATTGTGCAACCATATCTTGGAGGTATATTGTTATCTCTGTTCCCTCAGCAAAGAATCGAAACAAACAAGCAAACAAAGGAAAAAACAAAAAAGTCCTTATTAATCTTTGTCTTATCTTGGTAAAATCTTTCTTTTTGATCTTTCAACTTGTGACCTCGTGGCACCTTAAAAATATTAAATGCAGAACGTAACACTATGACTCCCAGTGTTTGCGTCAACTTAATATTTATTTATTTGTGCTTAAGGATATAATTCTGGGTCTGCACATCATATTTTTCTCATATCTGATGATCTAACAAAAACTCTGGACTTGAACCAGTTTTTCTCCTCCCTACTCTAAATATCCCAAACCCACACTGATATTACAAGGAGTTCTGTTGGCTGTCTGAATCTGAATTTCCTTCAAATATTATAGCTTGCACACACACATACACACTCACACTCACAAGCACATACACACACACTCCTCCGATCCGAACTTGCACTTCTTGCTTTTCAGCCAGTGATTGCCTGTGGCTGGTGGTTTCTGCAATTGTGAAATCGTCTGAAATACCAGTGAAGAAAGTCTTCCTCCTGCACTTGTGGCCAAACTCCCCTCAGGAACTTCAGGTTTCTCTCTGCCTCCTTACACAGGAGGAAGCACTCATTTGAGGTGGCTCTGGGGCAGGGAAGCAAAGACAGAGCGCCCAGCACTCATTCCTACACGTGCCCCTTGTAGGCCACCAGATGTCCTTTGCAAATGTCATATGATCCTAATAGGAAATCGCATGCATAGGATCGTGGAGAATCTGGGTGGTGTGGACAGCAGGTATGGAGAGACTGGGCCCTAGGTGTAGGCAGGGAGCCCGTCCAGAGGGAAGCTGCTGAACAGCTGGGGCATCACTAGCTCAGATTTTTGAGGGAGATCAGTGCAGAGGGAAGATTGGTGCTGGGAGCCACTGGAGAGGAAAATTTGCAGTGATCTGGAGCCAGAGTGACTGTCAACATTGCTTTGATGATGCCTTCTCCAAAAAACAAGAAGAAAAGAGCCTGTGGGCAGACTCTTGGCACGGCTGAGTGTCCAGCTGGAGAAGGCACTATATGTGGTGGACATCGTGAGCGGAGGAGCTGTGTGCAACATGGGCCATGACTGAGAGCCTGGAGAATTGCACCTTTCTTTCTGGGTCTGCCAGGAACTCATTGCGTGACCTTGGGTCTCAAAATCCATGCGGGCATTGGGATTGGTTGAGTTGATCTCAGCAAGATGTTCTAGGCCTGCCTTTCCGTTGTTGTTGTTGTCATTGTACAACACTTTGGTCATTGGAACACAGGTCTAGGAATAGGAAATTCTGAAGCTTAGAAAGAACAGCAACTGAGCACCTAGAGCATACTTTTTCCATGTTCTTCACCCAGAGAGACTTCAGATGAGCAGGTGTGTCAGAGATCGGGATCGTCAACTTGCATTTCATTCTACAATACAATAAGGACCAATCCGTACTCTGCACCAGGCTCTGCTCAGGAGACAGAGGTGCGGCCGACAGAGTCCTTTTCCCTGGGAAATTCATAGTCCAGTGGGGCAGAAAGACAAGGAAACCAACAATCTGAATGAGCAGCAGCATTGGCAATGGTGGAGGGAAGGGCAGAGCTCTGCGGCATCCAAGGAAGAAGTGGTTCCTTTACCTCTGCTGTTTCTCTTGTGGAAGTGATATGTGGGAGTGGGGGTGACCTGGACTATTGGGGCAGCAAATAGAGGAAGTACATGCTATCAAAAATAGAGGGGCAAGGAGGAAATAAAAGTTCTTCTCATCTAACAAAAGCACAGAGGGACCTGACCAGGGTGAGGGATGGGTAAATTTTCCCAGGTGCTTTTGGAACAGAGATCTTTCTCCAACATAGAAATGAGCCTTCTTCAGTCAAGTAGTGACACTTGACAGATGTCAAAAATCAGACCCGTGAGTGCTCCTCTGTCCCTTAGGAAGGGATATAAGGCTTCCCATTGGAGGATGGGGCAGTTCCCAGAAGTTTTGTGTTCCTCTTTAGGCCACCTGGTCTGGCTACTAACCACAGATGGGGACAGGCTGGGCTCAGAGATGCCTCTGTACTCAGATCTCCATTGAGGGTGTGAGGTTTCCCATGTCAAGGGGTTCCTCTGCATAGCTAGGCTGCAGAATGGAAATGCTGACCAGGGAATAAGAAGCTAGACTGTAATGGCACAAGGCTCCCTGCCATGGAATATAGGTCTGGTGTGTCTGATTGTCCCTCATTTCATTTCCGTACAATTCTCAAACTGGATCACCAACCCTTTATCCACTCTTTATCCAAATGCTCTTCTGTCTAAGAATTCACAGAATAATCCATCCATCCATTCCTGTTAGATGTAGTCCCTGGCACATTGTTGACAGTTCATTAATCATCAATGGCCGACTAAATAACTGGAGTATATAATAAGGGAAGGAAAAAGTATAGGAGGTGATCACAATCAAATTTAATGGAGGGCCATGGAAGCTGGAATTTGACTTGAGTCCTTAGAAACTCAGGGCCTCAGGAGTTCTTCCTTCTCTAGTCATGAGAGACAGACATCTGGGTAAGATAGGGGAGACAGACAAAGCCATGGGTGTTCTCAAGCATGAGGTCTGTTTAGGAGACACCAATCTAGCACCCAGTTTTGAATCAAATATGAAACTGTAGAGACTGGTTGAAGACAGGTCATGGAGGCCTTCGGCAGCGTTTAGACTTCCCTTTCTCAGTGAAGGGAGACTGTAAAGAGAGTGCAAGAAGCTGAGTGCTGTGCTGCTTTCCTGTAATCCCAGAGACAGGAGGATTGCAAGTTTGAGGCTAGCCTGGGTAACTTGGTCAGACCTTGTCTGAAAACAAACAAATAGAAAGGACTGGTGGTATAGCTTAGTGGTAGAGCACTTCTGGGTTCAATTCTCAGTACAAAAATAAATAAATAAAAATAAACAACAAGAAAAACAGTGGAAGAACTGACTGTACGTACATTGGAGCTCAAGAATGTCCTTCTAGAAGATTTATAATTTGCTAGAGCATTCTTACAATGATTTTAATATTTACTTATAAATATTAAACAATTCTGTATTTCTGTCAAACACTTTTAGGCTCCCCAAATCTGATTTGTCTTCTGCTAATGCTGATGCACACCATGATACTCCCTGCTGCTCTTTTTCCCACACCGTGGCCTCCAAAATCCACAATGTCAGACTGATGGAAACCAGTCGCAGTTGCCATAAATCTTGGGTAAACCCCATGGGCACTTTATTTAACTGTTACTGAGGCTGGAGTAAAAAGTGGCCCAGAGAACACCATAGAACATAGTAGCTCTCAACCTGCGAAATAGAGAGCTCTTTAAAATCCCCAATTGAGGTATTGTCTTAAGTCAGTCTTCATATTTTCTCCAAAGCAATTCCAGCAGGGAGTAGCTGTGACTGGGAACCAAATGGAAAACCCTTAAGAGTTACCACGACATTTGATTTTCACTACCCTTCTTTCTATAGCATTCTGAGAACTTAGAGAATTGTAGGAAAAAGACTTGTAAGTATCCAGGATTTGACACTGCTGAATTGTGTCCCCCCAAAAAATGTGTTCCAGTCTTTACTCACAGTATCTCAGGATGTGATCTTCTTTAGTAATAAGGTTATTATGGATGTGAAGAGTCAAGATGGAGTCATCTTGGAGTAATTGGGCCTTTAATCCAACATGACCCAGACCCTGGAGAGCATGGGATGACACTCAGGAGGATCGTCATTTCATGACAGCAGCAGAGACTGGAGTGATGCAGCTGCAAACCAAGGGTCACAAAGGATTCCTAACCACTTCCAGAAGCTAGGGAAGGGCAGGAGTGTTTACCCAGAGCCACAGAGGGTGCAGGGACTTGTTGCCATCTTGATTTTAGCTTTCTAGCCTGTGAAAGAATAAGAACGGCAGAAGAGTAACTTCCCACGTTTTAAGCCACCCCATTGTTGCAGCAGCCCTAAGAAACTAACACAGATACCTAGTCCAAAAGGAACGGAGAGCATGTCCAGTCTACCTTCCTGTTCCAAGAGCAATGCTCTTTTGCCTGGTGCGCTGTATCTTCTGAACAGAATAATCTAGTGAGTTCTTTCAAAGAGCGTTCTGAAGAATCTGGAGTATATTGCCAGGTCTCATGGTGCTCAACAAGGCCTTAATAAAACCAGATTTTAAATTATGGTTTAAACCTCATTAGACAAAGTGAGGAGAACTAAAAATATGGAAAACATGCATCCCATTCCTTCTTTGTAAAGCTTTTCATTTTCTATGGCCCCTGCCAGGCCTGTTCCATTGGCACGTGCACGCACACACGTACATACATGCACGTTTGTGACCTTAGTCACACCCACCCCTGTGAACTGCCCTTTCACCCCTGCCTGATAAGCCATCTGGTTGTTATACCACAGTCATTCTATCATGCCACTCTTCTTGGTCATTAATTTGATTTTTTTCTTTTTTGTGTATTTGGATAGTTTTTAAAAGAATATATTGTTATATAAATATATATATATATATTTTTTTGGTTTTTCTCCTTGAGATAAATTTCTGGGATAGATTTACTGGCTCCAAGGATACCATAGTATTAAAGAGAAAGAAAGAAAGAATTCAGATGTCTTTTTTTTTTTTCAAAATAAATTTTACTGTGTATATTTAAGGTATGCAACATGGTATTATAGGGTATACATAGGTAGTGAAAACACTGTACTGAAGCAAGTTAACATATCCATCATCTCACACTTGTGCATGTGTGTGACTGTAAAGGACAGCAAAAATCTACTCATTGTGAATCCTAAATACAGCACCGTTTTATTCCCAGTAGCCCTCGTGTTCTACTTTAGATGGCAGGCTTGGTCATATTAACTTTTGTTTTATGATTGTCTAAGAGAATAAACCAAAATACATTGCCACCAGAAAGTATGTTTAAATGATGCTTTACTACAGACGGTACTTTTATTTCCCGAGAGAGACTAAAAATGCATTTCCTTCGTAGGGTTGTCCTTGTGCTCATTGATTTTACTTTACTCTGTTGCTCCTGTTGTATTGGCTAGTTACACATCACAAATGTTAAATTAAATTATCTGTGCCATATTTTAGGAAACAGCTTTTCTTTCTTTTATTTCTAGTGGCTTTTTTGTTGTTGTTGTTATTGTTGATGTCACTAGGGATCAAACCCAGGAGTGCTAAACCACTGAGCCACATCCCTAGTGCCCCCGTTTAGTTTTTTTAAAAGAGAGAGAGAGAGAATTTCTAAATTTTTTTCATCTGTTTTTTGTTTTTCCTCCACTTAGTTGTGTGTGTGGTTAAGACATGGGTCTTTGCGCATGCAAGACAAGCGCTCTACCACTGAGCCACCTCTACAACCCTGGGCTTTGTTTTTTCTTTTTCTTTTTTTTCTTTTTTTAAAGAGAGAGGGACACAGGACTAGAGCAGTGGCTCAGCGGTTACAGCGCTTGTCTTGCATGTGCGAGGACATAGGTTCAAACCCCAGCACCACTGACACAACGAAGTGTCCAAGCAACAAAAGCCACATGAAAAACTAAATAAAATTGATTCTTTCTCTCTCTCTCTCTCACTGTCCCTCTCTCTTTATTTATTCTTTTAAAGAGAGAGGGACAGTGAGAGAGAAATAATTTTTATTTAGTTTTTCATGTGGTCTTCGATGTTCTGAGCCTTCGTAGTGTACATGATGCTGGGGTTTGAACTTGAGTACTCACACATGCCGGGCAAGCACTGTAACCACGGAGCCACCACTCCAGCCCTCTGGGCTTTGTTTTTAATGAACAGAATTGGATTTTCTTGAAAAGAAGTTGTTAGTGAAATTTTTTGTTCTTTTGAAAGTTACACTATTTGCTATTTATCAAATAAGTGTCCCACTACAATTATGATCAACTACTCTGTTTTAATTCTGTTATTTCTATGATTCATTTCAGTAGTCTTAATTTTTAATGCATTTGGGATTTATTTTATCATATCATATAAAGAGTAATCTAAATTAATTTATCTCTGAATTGTGATTCAAATATATAAAAACAACCATTAAATTAGTGTTAAGTAACCCAATTAGTTTTGATGCTTCCTTGATGATATAGTAAATTATCTTATGTACTTTTTGCTGTTATGAAAATTTATGTTCTTTACTCTTTGAGCTTTACACTTTTTTATTGTTGTTGTTTTGTGATGTGGTTTAACTCCCAGTGGGTCTGGTTCTTCTATTACAGCTTACTTTGTTAGTAATTTCTTTTTGTGAGTTCTCATGCATTTCTTTCCTCTGTGAGCTTTAGAGTACTCTTCTAAGTTCTAAAAGGAGACTAGTTGATATGTGGATTTGGATGCATTTACGATATCCATCTGCTCGTGGGTGGATTGGAGCACTGTAGCTGGATGGAAAGGGCCAGGCTTCCTAGTTGGAGCATTGCTAGTGTGAGTTCTACCCTGCCACCTGCCAGCTTGTCCAGGTCATTTAAATGCCCAGAGCCTTACTCCCTCTTAACCCAGAGGCACACGAAGGCCCACCCTGAGGGGTCTCATTCTAATTGAATGAGGGAGGAGATGTGAAATACTCAGCATAGTGCCTGGCACGGTATAGGGACTCAGTTTTCATTTAATTTTGTTTCCTTCCAATCACAACCTGTAGTTTCACTTGACCTTCTTAAGCTTGTTTCAAAGTTTTATGTATTGTAAATGGATTCCTTTGCTCCTTCACATTTTTATAACTGTTGTTTCTTGCCAACACTTAAAGATGCTATAGATTATTGTCCTTTTATCTTGTTCCCAGACCTGTTTTGAAGTTTTTGGTTCTTTTTCCTGGTTCCTGTGGTTTTTATTTTATTTTATTTGTTACCAGACATTGAACCTAGGGACACTTAACCAGTGAACCGCATCCCCAGCCTGTTTTATTTTTTTATTTTGAGATAGGACTCACCAGGTTGCTCGGGGCCTTGCTAAGCTGATGAGGCTGGCTTTGAACTTGCTATCCTCTTGCCTCAGCCTTCTGAACCGCTGGGATTATGGGCATTTGTCATTGTGCTTGGTAGGTTTTTATTTAAGATGGGGTCTCACTAAATTGCTGAGATTGGACTTATACTTGTGATCCTCCTGCCTCAGCCTCCCAAGCCACTGGGATTACAGGCATGCACCATCATACCCAGATCTTCTTGTGTTTTTAAGGAGACACAGTGCTACCTTTCAGCTCAAGGCTTCAGAAAACCCCAGCTGTGCTTCTAAAGAGATGCTAGAACATTCCAGTTTCTCGAGTTACACTGAGGGCTGCTTCCACTCAAAGCCAGGAGCTTCTCCTGGTTTGCTTCTTGGAGGACCTTGTTCTTGGGTCTCTGAAACTTTCTCCAAAAGAGCTAAGCTCTTCCATAAGAAGATTCCAGATGTGAGTTTCATTTCTGCACACCCCTGACCCCACCTAGCCCTCAGCTAGAACACAGCAGCCTATAATATTTTCAGACCTGAGTCTCTTTTGGCCTCCTGTGACTTTTCACCATCACAAGGGCACATTTCCCAAGCAAACAGTTCACTCTGGAGCAGAAGAACAGGAGAGATGGCAGGTAGCTGAAGCACTTGACTCGAATTGTCATCCTGGCTCTGGCACTGCCTGGCTGTGGGTCACATGCTTCTTTATTTACATTTCTCTCTTTCCTTCAAAGGATCTAAAATCACTTTACAACTATAGGAACGTGAAAAAATTATAAATCGGGGAGAAAGAAAATAGGAAAGTGGGGGCTAAGGGGGGAATGGAGTTAGGAATGACAGGAACACAAATATAAACCCACTATACAATTGTCTTTGACCCAACTTGACCTTGAGCTTCCTAACAATCAGAAGAAACAGAAAAATGCTTTAGGCAAATTACTTTATCTCTAAATCTCAGTTTCATCCTTGATAAAATGGGAATAAAAAACACTTACATCATAGGATCATCAGAGGATGAAATGAAATAAAAATGTGAAGCCCTTAAGTGTAATGCATAACCATAGCAGGGGCTTCACAAATGGTAGCTTTTCCTCATTACTGTATTTCTTACACGGTGTCTGTTTTTGAAGTCAGAAATCAGCATTGTCAGCTCCAGAGGGCTTAACCCTTTCTCAACATGGTGCGTGCTGAGAAACAGTGGTGGTAGTTAACTATACTACTGATGTGGATATGGAGAAGAGGGCTGGGTCTACTTGTGATAGGTGTAGTGGAAGGTCAGGAGAGTGATGCACCTTGGTGACAGATCCTTGTTTCAACCCCTTTCCCAGAAAGAGTTGTCCCCAACAGAATAGAATTCTAGAGCTTGGAGGGAACCTGTGGGGCTCATCTAATACCCTCTCTCTGCAGAGTGATGAGCAGAATTGAGATTGCTAGCATGGCATAGTGAGGGTTGATGCTCAGATTCCAGATCTTTCTCTTAAAGGACTAACATGGAAGTGAAGTAAAGAAAAAAAAATGCTGATTTATTTATAGTTTAGGGAAGTGAAAGCCAGTTTGAGCTGGGGTGGTTCATTATTTTCATTGTTTTTGCTCTCAGCCACTGGAGAGTCATCCATCCCTCTCCTCCCCTCTGCTGGCCCCGGCAAGGCCCACGTAGCCCAAAGCTCACTAAGAGCCCAGGTCCTCTGGAAACTGAGGCCTTGTGCAATTTCCTTTCGGTGTGGAGGAATGCAGGCTTCTAAAGGGCTTGATTTTCCTAAATGCTTTTCTGCTTCGACAGAGTGTTTCACTAAGGCGCATCTTTGAGCTATTTAAAACTCACAGAAGAGTGCTGTCCAAGAGTGCACAGTGCCCTGGAACCTTGGTGGAACACTATTTATTTTGAGTGGCAGTATTTGACACTCGGATCATGTGCCAGGTTCATCATGGGCCCCTCTCGGCCTGTTCCTAGCAACCCAAAGCCCGCATGCATGGAGAGCAAGGGGTGGTCAGGCTGGCTATGGTGAAATGAGGCATAAAGAGAATCTGTCTCCTAGCAAGTGGCTAAGGTCCTTTCATCCAGGCCTTTTGCTGTCAACCTGGGGAGGTAGTATTATTGCCAGCCTTCCTCTGATTCACAAGGTCCCTCAGAGAAGTGGGCTGACATGTGCAAAGTCACCACTATGTCATTAATACCACTGCCATCTACTCTTGAGGGGAGGGGGCAGGAAATGAAATAAAGAACCCCAAGCCTAAAAACGAAATCAGTGATTTCCAAATAAGCTTCATTTCCTCCAGCCCTTGGAGTGGCCATTGCATGACAACTCTGGTGTTGCGGTCCTGTGTTAGTAAAGTGTGTACTAAGCAGGTGAGTGTTGATGCTCTGGTTCAGTGTCATTGCAACTTGATGATTTTAAATAATTTATTTTTGAGGTCCAAAGCAGTGCAGTTTGTTTATCTGTGTTTCCTCTCTTCCCTCTCCTATTTCCCTTTCTGAATCTGTCACTCGGGATGCCTGTCTCTATGCGCATCCATGTGCACTTGAGATCTGAAACCCAAGCCGGTGCCACCACCAGCTGCAGAAGCATGCCACTCGCTGTCATTTTTGGAAACCAAAAATGACTGGTCACATAATGGTGATTAGATAAAGCTTGTAATTTGTGTTTGCTGTAGTCAGCGACGTGGTATTTTGGGACAAACAGCCACTCTATGCTACATATAGCTTGGAATTTGCGGCTTTTATGAAACCCGCCATTGCATGATCAAGGAAGGAAGGGAGAAAGAGGAAAAAGAGAATGGATGAAGGGAGAGAGGTCAGGAAGCACTCCTCAGGGACAGGCAGAGAAGCAGAGAATCTGTAGAGCTCAGAGTCTGTAGAGAATCTGTAGTTGACTTGCCTGTAAGAAGGACTCATTAGGTAGACATCAGGCCCTGCCTGGCTGCCTGATGGCACCATCCTTCTTTCCTGACAGCTGGAGCCCCTTGACTCCCAGTGAGAGGTTCAGCCTTCCCTAGCCTCAAGGAGGAATCCTAATCTGAGCCAGGGCATGAATGAAGGAGTCCCAGTTCAGTGCTCCAGTGAATCACCTTTTTTACTGTGGTTGATAGCCTCCAATCAGTTGTAAAAGGCCAGCCTCCTTCTCTGCTGCTCATTCTGGAAACAACATATTTGCCTTTCCCCTGAGTCTGAGTCTCAGCTGGATAAAACTTTTTTCATTTAGCAAGCATTGTCTAAGGGTCTTCACACATCAGGCCTGGAAAGGCATTAGGGATAGAGAAATAAGGGGACCCCAATTCTGGCCCTTCAGTGGCTTGCAGGCTACAAGACAGTCAGGACTCTTTAGAATGTTGCTAATCCCTTTCTAGCTAGACCCTGCTGTGATAAGCAAATTGGGAGCCTCCATCCAGTCAAGATTACCCTGTTGATGTTGGAGAGAACCAATTCTCCAGGATAGCATGATACAGCTACTAAAATATAGAGTATTAGGGGAAGGGGGCTGGGCATATGAAATAATTCCTAATAGTCACTAGTCAATGCCCCCAGTTGACATTTTAAAATTGAAAGCTCATTAGCCTTTTGAGAAATTGGAATATATAATCGAGTTACCAATATTGGGTGAATATTGGAAAAATAAAGACCAGTTTGTGTTCCAGTAGGAATTTTCAAGGAGTAGAATTCTTTTACAACATAAGGGCTATTGTCTAAAAGAAGAAATGCCACTTAGGAAATCATCCTTAAATTAGAAAAAGCTCTTCTCCTGGCTGGGGCGCGTGGTTCTGTAGTATGCTGTAGTACCTGCAGGTGCGAGTTGGACTCTTTGCTGGGAACACACTTCTCATTGGTTCTGGGGTCGAAGCCTGGGCTCGTCTGGGTGGAGATGCTGCCTTGTCCAGGATCTAGATTTTGAAACTCATGCTTTGCAAGCACTCTCTGGGTACCGCTTAGGTTTCTTGTTCATTATCTCCACCACTGATATCACCATTTTCTCCAGAGATGTACAACAGGGACCAGAAGGAAAGACTTTCTGCACCCTCTTTCCTTTTTTTTTTTTTTAAAAGAGGGACAGTGATTGAAAGAGGGAGAGAAAGAGAGAATCAATTTTATTTAGTTTTTCATGTGGCTTTCATTGCTCTAGCACTTCATTGTGTTTGTGGTGCTGGGGTTCAAACCTGCATCCTTGCACATGCCAGGCAAACTCCGTAACTGCTGAACCACTGCTCCAGCCTCTCCTTTGTGTTTCTTAAACCATCACTCAGAATCCCTTATAGATTACATTAAAAAGTCTTTTGGAGGTTCCCAAGTCTAATATTTTTGTGAAAAAATGTTCTATGGAATCTAAATTCTACAAGATGCTGATAGGATTCCATGAGAAAAGGGACAAGAGATGACAGCGTCCCCTAAGTTCAAGTAAATTTGGGTATTTTCCCAGAGGAGCTAGAATTAGCACATTACAGTGACTCAGCAAAATCAATGTTGATAGCAGTTCAATTTATAGTAGCTGAATTATGAAATCAACCCAGATGCCCTTCACTGGATGAATGGATCCAAAAGCTCTGATATATATTCTCAGTATTAGAAATGATATTGTGTCCTTTGAAGGTAAATGGGTGGCAATGGAAGAAATCATGCTAAGTGAAATTAAACCAAGGGAGTCAAGGGTCAAATATTTTCACTCATTTGTGGAGGCTGGAGCTAAACCCAGGTTTGGCTGAAAGGTAGTCAGGCTCTGGTAGTAGACCCACCAAAGGTATAGCAGCACTCAATCCAGAGGAATTATAGATATGTAGAAGAGGGAGAAGGAGGGGAGAGGTGAGGACTCCGGGGAGGGAGGGAAGAAAGGGAGGGAACTAGAGAGACAATCAACAGTGTAACATACTCTTCACCTCCCCCCAGAAGCCAAATAATACTTATGCAACCATTTGATTCTGGAAAATTCACGATCTTATATATGTAATGAACATTTATATTTGATCTAGGGGGAAATATAGAAGAATTAAGAGATTGGAGTATGGATGATTTGGGGGGTGATTCTGGACTAGGATCAAATGCATATCATATTGTTACATTATATGCATTTATTATTGTACAACTCAACTCCTTAATAAAAAAAATGAGGGCAATGCTGACTTTAAATAAAATTGAACAGGTTATCTTCAGGGCAAGACTTCTCAGACCTTTGAATGCTCATATACACCCATAGTGAATCTCCAAGGGGGACGTAGAGTTGCAATCGTGATGAAAGGAATTTGACAATGAAATTTTTATTCTGAGTTGAGACAGAGGAGTTCATAGATCTGAATTTTTTGTCAACCCAGTATTGCCACTAAGTCATGATCAAATCTCTTCTATTTCTCCAACTGAATACTTAAACCCACATATGCCTTGTTAGCAGATGCAAATTCCCTGAAATTATCCAGGAGTATTATGCTGACCTAGATCATCACTGCATTATGCTCCCCGGCCACTGAATTGCTCTAGAGGACACCAGGCTGTCTAACCATTTTGATGTGCTGGTGTTGGTCCCAGACCTGGTCCCTTCCAAATAGAGGTTTGCCTTCAAGTGTTGACCTTCTCATGCTCAGCCACTATTCCCCAAATACTGGTGTTTTGGGTCCAGAAGATCTTACCCAGAGAGGACACAGGACAAGACCAGCCCTCCCAGACACGCAAGTTCCCTTGCTGAGTCCCTGTGCTTATGATATGCACCCTCATTATTTGAGGAATTATTTGTTCTACTTTGCCACAAAGCCTTGGCTGAAGCCATATTGCCCACTCCAACAAGTCTTTCTTACCTTGAATCTTAGCAAGCAGGTCCTGGATTCTTCTGGAAGATAAGACCTGCTTTGGACATGGATATTTCAGGGAGTGACATTTTTTATCAAGTCCAAAAAGGCACAGTATCCTCTGTCTCTGTGTAATGTGCGTACTGAAAATGCGTTTCCTGAACAAAGAAGGTATACCCCCAAACAATCACTGGTCTAGAACCCAAATAGGAAAGAGTAATGTTGACATAATTGGACAATTGCATTTAACTTTGTCTTAATAGCTATCCTGTTTTACCAAGTTTGGGGACACTCTCTCTAGTTCAGCTCAGTCACTTTGTAGATGGGGAACCTGAGGCCCATAGGAGTGAGAAAATTTGTCTAAAGACATAGAAGTAGGAGGTAGCAGATCCAGTGTGGAACCCAGCTGGCCTAACTCAGAACTCTTTCCACTGTTTCCTTGATTTCAGGACATACAGATTATGACCATAGGTCATTAGAATTATCACATTTTGCTTGTTTCTTTGGGGGATTCAAGTATTTATCAAATACAGAGCCTTCTCTTAAAGTCCTTATGATTTGTGGGAGGCAGTGATACATGCACAAAAAATTGCTAATTATAGAAAACATTGAGTGATTCAATCAACGAGCCCAGACTGTTGGGAGAACTTGGTTGTGCTAGGTTACTCTCTGTTGAAAGCAGAAATTTGAGCCAATAAGAAGTGAAGATTTGAGAGAAGAAAGAAAAAGAAACTTCCACCTGGGGGAATTTGGAGAAAACAAAGGAGTTAGAGTAAGTTGTGTGCTATAATGTTCTTTCTTTTCTTTTTTTGTCTTTTCTTTTCTTTTTCTTTCCAGTGTCTGGAATAGAATCCAGGGCCTTGCACATGCTAGACAAGTCAAGTGCTCTAGCACCGAGCTATTCTCCAAGACTTAGAGCTTGGATCTTTGATCTCTACCAAAGGTCTATGTGGTCCCCAGTGTGCTATTGGCAGATGGTGGAAGCATTAACAGGTGGGACTTAGGGGGAAGTATTAGGTCATCAGGGAGATGTTCTTGAAAGGGATCATAATACCCTAGTCTCTTTCCCTTTCTTTTACATACCTAGACGTGAGGTGAATTGGCTTCCTCTTCCATGTGTTCCTGCCACGATGTACAGGGCTGCCACAGGCCCAAAGCAATGGGGCCAATTGGTCATAGACTAAAACTTCCCAAACTATGACCAAAATAAACCTTTTCTCTTTTTCTTATCTTGGAAATTTTGTTGTAGCAATGGAAAGCTGACTAATACTCTCAAGCTAAGAGGGTTTAAGTGATTGGCATGTTTTGGGAAAGGCTTCTGGTTATCCAGCATGGCCAGGAAGGATTAAAAGAATGGTATAGGATGTCTCTTTTTATCATGTAACTGGACGATCAACAGAGGCACACTAGCCAGGAAGTCTCTGGAATGGCTGGGTTCTGATAACTTGCCGCATCTTAGCTATATCTTGTGGATTCATCTCTGGGCCACATCTCTGAGGCATCTCTGGAGTACCATGAGCAGGTCAAAGTTCTCACTCTTCATTGTATCTTTACTGAATCTACAACTAAATCCAAGTTCTGTCTGCTTGATACTAAATATCTTAATAAAATGTGAAAAAGACATGGAGTTGTTTGGGTTATATCAGCAAGAACATCTGGGTATTTGGAAATATCTGGACACTTTTCCAAGGAAAAATAAAATAATACAAAGTGTCTGAATGTTTGGTATTATGGGACACAGACAAAGTCTGAATCACCAGTCTATCTTTAAGATTTGGAAATGCCTTGGTTTGAGGAAAGAAAGAATTGTCATTCAAAAGCAGCTCTGCTTCTATCTCTTATCTACTTTTTTTCCCCGTATGGCACTGGGAATTAAACCCAGGGTTTCTCTACCACTGACCTAAATGCCCAACCCTTTATTTATTTATTTTATTATTATTTTTTAAAAATTTGAGACAGGGTCTTGCTAAGTTACTGAGGCTGACCTGCACTTTGTGATCCTCCTATCTCACCCTCCTGAGTTGCTGGGATCAGAGGTGTGTGTCACCACGCCTGCCCTTGTTTCCACTTTCACCCTCTCTATTTGTTGTAGCTATGACAAGCAATACTACTTAAAATGCATAGAATTGGATGATTTGTCTCTTCTTGTTATCTCTGGAGAGGAAAAAAAATTACCATCTCCTCTATTTATTTAAATTCAAGTTCACTAATTAAACCTGACAACATTTATTAAGCCTCTTCCTCATTTGAGGTCCTGTGTGTGATTTAAGGACAGAGAGATGACCAAGTCACAGGCCCTGTCTTGCGGGAGGTCGCTGCCTTACAACAAAATTATCTCATTCAGTGCAAGGGGATAGGAGCTAATAAAGATAAGGCCAAAAAGCTTTGAATATCTAGATAAAAATGTTGCTTAGGGACTGTAGTAGTCAGGGATCTCCAGAGAAACAGAACCAATAGAATGGAGATTATAAATAAATAATATTCATATTTATATAAACATATAGTATACATAATAAGTATTTATATATATTATATATACATGTGTATATATAAATATCATATGCATATATTTATAAATAATATCTTCATATATATATATCTCTAAAATATATTTTGTTATGAGCTCCTGTTTTGTGCAATTATAGAGGTTCAGAAGTTCCAAAGTATGCTGGAGAACTGATGGTGTAGATTCCTGTCTGGCTCTGAAAGTCTGAGAACCAAGAGTGCCAAAGGCAGAAGATCAATATCCTGGCTCAAACAGTGGGCACGGTTTATTCAGCTGTCCTCTGCCATTTTGTTCTATTCAGGCTCTCAATGGATTGGATGGTGCTCACCCTCATTGGGGAGGGCCTTCCACTTTATTCATTCAATTCAAATGCCAATCTCTTATCAGAAACACCCTCATAGACACACCCCAAAATTATATTCAGTTATCTACCTGGACATCATGTGGTTCAGTCAAGTTGACATGTAAAATTAACCACCACAGCAAGATAAAGTAAAAGATCAGGGAAGGATCTAGTTAAGGAATTTTATATGTATATAAATATATATACATGTATATAGACATTGTTCTTGTTTTGCTATTGTTGATGGTGATGGTGCTGGGGATTGAACCAGGGGTACTTTACCACTGAGCCACATCTCCAGCCCCTTCCCCCCTTTTTTTCTTTTTTCTTTTCTTTTTTTTTTTTTGAGGGGGCAGTGATCAAGAGAGAGAGAGAGAAAGAAGCAATCTTTATTTCATTTTTCACATGATTTTCATTCCTGGGACACTTAGTTTTGTATGTGGTGCTGGGGTTCGAACTCGCGTACTTGCGCATGCCAGGCAAGCACTGCAACTATCGAGCCACCGCTCCAGCCCCAACCCTTCCCCTTTTGAAAATTTTAAAATTTGAAACAGATTCTTGCTAAGTTTTTGAGTCTGGTCTGGAACTTATGATCCTCATGCCTCAACCTCCTGAGTCACTGGGATTACAGGCATGCACCCCGGCGTCTGGTAAGGAGTAATTTTTACCTAGACTTGAAGGACAGATAGGAGTTAGTTTTCCAATAGAAAAGGCAGCAGAAGTCATTACAGCCTAGGGAACAGCAAGAGCACGGAGAAAGGACAATAAAGGAACGATGGGGAAATAGGTGGTGTCCGATGACTCATGGGTAGGGTATAAGATGGAAGATCAGAGGAGTACCTAAATGTAGTTTATTTTCCTTTTTTAAATTGGGATATAAGAGCAATTTAATGAAAGGCACCATGTTGTACAGTGAAGACCTTATCCTGTGGTCCATAAGAAGCCTCAAGCCCTCAAAAACACACCTGCTCTTATTTCCTGCAGCTAACCCACACCAAGTAGGACCTATCAGCTCCACTCCCAGATATGCAATCAAGAGAAAAAAGTGCATTTATTCACCCAAGACATGTTTTAGAATGTCCATAGCACCCTTAGTCCTAAAAGCTCCAAACAGGATCTATCAAATACCTATTAAGATATATATGGATAGACAAAATGCAGTATAGTCATATCAAAGAATATTTCACAGCAATTAAAAATAAGCAAGATAATGAAACTTGCTGCTATATGGATCACACAGACATTATGTTGAGGAATGGAAACCATTTATATGTAATTTCACTTATGTAAAAGTCAAGAACAGGAGATAACCCAGTGATTGACATCTGACTGGTGGACATGGGGAGTGGACTATTGACTGGGAAAGGGAGGAAGAGAGGCTTCAGGGCTGTTGGGTGTGTTTCATATCCTGATCACCTGACCAATATGTTGGCAAATGTATATGTAAAATTCACCAGCGCTGATATTAGTGCCCTTTACCAAATATATGCTTTAACTCAAAGAAGGAAATAAAGCCAACAATTCTTTTAAAAGCTGATCTAAGTAGAATTTTTAGAAATTTAGTTCTACTATTTCCCAATATGATCCAATCCTCTTCAAATGAGCTTCTTTGTGACAAACCCTTCTCTTTCCTGGTAATGTGAGCCATCTAGGGGAGCTTGTTAGAGATAAAATTCTTTTTGGTTGGTGAAAGTAAAAAGACAGCAACTGAATAGAAAGATAGCAAAACAAAGTAAACTTTGGAAGTCTTCACCAGGACCCCACCTTCTGTGCTTCTTCCATGTGACAGGGTTCCATCATGACCTGTGCCCTCTTTATCCTACATGCATGTCTTAGACTGCATCTCTTCTCCCTGCAGCCTAGACATGGGAATGCAAGTCTTTCTAATTTTAAAAAAGGCAAAAATAAATAAACAGTATCCCTCCCTTAAACCTGCCTTCTTTCCAGATTCTACCTCCCTCCTTTTCTAAAAAGCTTTCCAAACTCAACATCTCCAAATTCTCATGTGATGTTCACTCTTAACCAGTGGTCACTTTTCTCTCCTTGCCCTTGATCGCCTCCTCTCACTCTGCTTCTTAACTGCCCTTGGCACTGCCGCGGCTCCCTCCTGCCTGAGAATTTCTTTTCCTTGATTTTTGTAGGAGCCAACCCTTCTGGTGAGCAGGAATGGTTATCATATACACCTCCATGGAACGCATGTGATGGAAAGAATAACTTGGAAGCCAAAGTGAATTGGATGGAGGGCCAGCTGGATCACCTCCCAGGGCACCAATCCGTGGGCCAAACTTCCTGGGAATGAATTGGAACTATGGAGCCAGTTTATTTAGAAACCCTGGTGTAATACTTTATATAATTGGCAAAATGCAAATCGGTCCCTCTCTTACCCAAGTACAAAACGCCTTTGAGTGGAAATTAAAAGAAAAAAAAACCTTTCTGGCAATCATGTATTTCAGCTGTATATTTTTTTGGACACATGCTCAGGCAAGAGCAGTGGGCTGAGTTCTGGAACCAGAGTCTGTGGATGTGGTGTTCTTTACCTTAGCGATTTGTTTTATTATCTACATTTGAACCCTTTAGTAGTCCTCCCAAGAAGTCGGTCTGCTTCAGAGAATCATAAAAGACAACTGAATGGAGTCCCAGAACCACAGGAAAATGGGAAATGTCTGTTTTTTTTTCTTTTTCTTTTTCAAAATGAACATTGAATCTCCTTTGGCCATGAGAGTGAATTCTAAAGAGAGCCTTTCAGAATGTAATTTATATTAAGATCATTTTCTTGCCAGCCCCATTAAATAAATGTTGAACAAGTATCTAAAGAATACTGTTTGAAGGTATCACAAATTATGATCTCCCTGGCTCCAAACTCCCATCCCGTGAACATGAATTAAATGCAAAAGGACTTTGCAATGAGGTAGAAAAAAATCATAGCGAGAGCACATGGAAGAGACAGAGGGCTCGCCCAATTCAGGTTAGAAGGGCAGTTATAATTGGAAGAAGGGCTGAAGAAAATGAAGTTTGGGGGAAAGTAGACTTTCGAGCAGTATTTCTTAACCTTGAGTGCACCTGGGATCATCTGAGCAGCTAACAGGCTGATGGGTTGATGGGCTGGGTCTGTGTGCCAGGTGCTAATGGAATTGGTCCAGGTGTGGAATGGCAAGGGGACATTTTACAAGTTCCCTAGCTGATTATAGTGCATAACCATGTGGAAGGTGGCCATTTATTGAATGGTCCAGCAGCTGGGAGGAGTCTGTTTCCCAAGGAGGATCCAGGGTAGTGATCCTCAGTGTTCCCCAAACCAGCAGCAACAATACTTGGGAACTTGCTGGAAAGGAGTATTTTTGGGCCCCAGACCAGACCTACTGAGTCAGAAAGGCTGGGGAAGGGGAGGCTTAGAAATCTGTGTTTAACAGGCCCTCCAGGTGATTTCCCATGCACTAAAGTTTGAGAACTATTGATCTAAGGCAAGCTGACCTTAAAGAGGAAAGTGATACACTGGTAACCTCAGGGAGCAAGGTGGGCTTCCTTCAGAGCTGAGGGGAGGTGCAGAGACAGCAACCAGGAAGGACTTTCCCTGAGGAAAGGACCTGAGACACCGTGGAACACCCAAGGGAAACAAAGGCAAGCCCCTGAAAAATCAGACTTTGGCACAGAGTGATGCCAAACAGGTTCTTTCCCTCGTCTGGGGACTGGCCATTTCTTGTCAGGCCTGCATTCCTCACTCCAAGGGCAGATGAGACACAAGAGCACTTCCCTCTCTTGCACAGTGTGTCCTGCGGTGCTGATGTGGTCTGAGAAACAAGGCTGGGGGATCCCCCTACAGGAGAAGGAGGAGACCCTGTCCCTATCCTTCAGGGAGGGCCTTACCACTTTCTGGCTCACTTTCACTTCCGCTTTCCCCTCTGACTCACACTTCATGCAGTGGCTCTGGGGCCAGATGGCCCTTTCCTTGGAAGAGTCAGAGACCAGGAATCAACAACTTTATGGAAGGCACCAGGAAGGCAAACTCTGCAGCAGGAAAGACAGTTGCAGCGTGAGGCTTACTTGAATTAGTCCCAATGAGCACATATTTCCGGTGTGCCTGCTCTAAGCTGGGCCACGGGCCAACCACCGAGGAAACAGCGAGGACCCACGGACCTGGCCCTTAGGAAACATGTAGTCAGGTGGACAGCATTTGCTGGAGGAGAAAGAATATCCGTAAATCAACATATGGATCCCTGTATAGCACCTAAGAGGTGCTCTACTAAGGGTGATCATGAGGTTTATGCCGGATCAGCACACATGATAACAAAAGTGGGAGCTGCTGACAACAAGTGTCAACTGGGTCTCTCTGGGTGCCCTGATAGCAAGACCATAGAAGCCATGCTGTATGGAGGATGCGGTGCTGGTCAGTAATGATTGTCCACTTCCTGGGTCTGCTGTCCCTCTCTGATTCCCCTGTACTGTACCATGCTTCACCCCATACCAGCTACTAGAATGAGAACTAATCAGTCAGAGGGAGGCAGCAGCTTCTTGGAGGGCCCAGCTGTGGTGCTGACCCTCACATACAGTGCCCCAGCTATTGCCTTGGCCAGAATCCCCAGCCCCACCTGACATTCTACCTGTACAGTGTTGGGTGAGTTACAAAGTTTCTCAGCTCTTCATCTGTTTCTTCCATAACATGGTACTTCAATTTTATAGAGATTTATTGGATTTGGAGGAACAATTGGACTTATTTTATACCAACACCTTTTCTCCTCTGAAGGTCAAAGATAAATACCCACATTTCTATTACATGACACTTTCTAGGAAGAAGTCCTTCTGACTCAGATATCAATTTTCTCACTCAGTAACTGCACAATGATGTGAGAGCATCATTAAAACTGCTTTCACCCTGGGCAGCCTAGCTTCAGAGCCTGCTATACCCACTACTGGCTCTGCCACCTGGAAGATGAAGGGTCCTTCTGAGGCTCCTAACAGAGCCTGGGGCATTGCCTGGTTGCACTCAGGGACTTGGGTGGGTTTACATGAAACTAATCATGTGGGGGAACTTATATTCCTTGTTCACAGTCTGAATAATAACCCACCCCCATTCTTATGTTGAAACCCTAACCACCTGTACCTTAGGTTGTGACTATGTTTGAAGATGAGTATTTAAAGAGGAAGCTAATTTAAAAATAAGGCCATTAGCATGGGTCCTAACCCAATATGGCCGATCATCCTTATTAGAAAAGGAAATTTGGAAGCAGTTAAAACAGAAGGAAGTCCATGGGAATACACAGGGAGAAGATGGCTCTCTTAGACTGTTTAGGCAGCTAGGAGAACAGAGGTTTACTTCTCCCAATTACGGAGCCTGGGAAGCCCAGGATACACACTAGCAGAGGTGGCATCTGGTGGGGACCTGTGTTCAGGGCCACAGACCAATTGATCTCCCAAACACAGCATAAGTTTGGGCTCCCTGGGGCCTTTGCACCTCACCAATGGGCCCTTATCTCATCTTCTTCTCCAGACCTACACTGTCTCTCATGGCTGCTAAGCTCTTTGCCTCTTAAATTATACTCACTGATGCCTGTACTCTACCTCTCTACCTCATGCCCCTCCACTTATGAAGACCTTCTGAGCGCATTCGGGAAGGGAGGATGCATGGAGGCTTAGGAGGGGAAAAGCCCAGGAAGCAAGAGAACCTGTGTGTTCAATCTTGTCTCAGCTGTTGCCCAACCACAGTGGGATGGGGACCTTTACCTCTCATGGTCCAAGTAGCCAGCAACAGGAGTTCAGGAAATCAACCACAAGCAAATGGGCAAATCATGACAGCTTCCTGAGCCTTCGCTTCTTTGTCAGTAAAATGGGTATAAAAATAATAATGTTAATAACACAAGCTTCTAGGATAATATTGGTGGGATGTGTTTTGCAAAAAACAAATCTCTTTATAACTATTACTTGGGTATTCTATAAGACATTACACCTGCCTCTACTAAGTAAGCCATTCATGCCCTGTGAGCCCTGACATGCAGCTAGACATTTTTTTCCTTTCTTTTTTTGATACTGGAGATTGATTGAACCCAGGAGCACTTTCCCACTGAGCTGTATCCTGTCCTTTTTCTTCCTTCCATCCTTCCTTCCTTCCTTCCTTCCTTCCTTCCTTCCTTCCTTCTTTCCTTCCTTCCTTTCCCTCCCTCCCTCCCTTCCTTCCCTTTCTTCTTTCTTTCTTTCTTTCATTTTGATACAGGGCTTTGCCAAGTCGCTGAGACTGGCCGGGAACTTGCTAACTTCCTGCCTTGTTCTTCCCAGTCTCTGGGATTATACGACTGGACCATTACACCCAGTCTCAGTGGAATTTCTACTTTGGCCAGTCATGAGTGCATGAAGTTTTCAGCTACTCCACTAGGTTCTGACCCTCACTTTATCCTCCCAGTAGCCTTAAGAAGGAGGTGCAGATATTAGTCCCATGTTACTGAAAACTTGAGCTTCTGATTACCTGATCAGGGTCCCAGTCTTGGCCATGCAGCCTCAGCAAGTCATTCGGATCCAGGGAGACGTGAACTGAGGGTTTAAATGGGAACAATTCTTCCAGCTGGGTAGTCAGATCGATTTTCAGGATTCACTGGGACTCTGTTCCCCAGCTGGGCTGGACACAGTCCTGCATCTCAGCCTCCATGAGCCTGGAGGGTGAGTGTGAGGATTTGGAATTTCTGGGCCTGAGCTGGCAGCGATCTCCTTGAGCCAGGAGTGGGGTTGCTCTGATGAGTAGATAATTAGGATGCTTCTTTCAGCTGGAGATAAAGTCCAGAGCCTCACTCCAGCCATTATCCTGCCAACCCTAATAGAGCCAGATTGATGGATACAGCACGGAGGGAATTTGGAACATTCTTGTGCACACTATATCACACTCAATAACCGCCCGTGCACAATGTGGGACTTTTATAAGCCATTACAAAATCCATTTTGAAACATCTCTGGGTGCCACAGCCAGCTGCAAAGTATCTGAAGTATCCCTGACATTTGGGCTTTGGTGGAGCTTGTGAGAACGCAGGGACTCAAGGGCAATCACTTGCGCACACGCCAGCCAAGAGAACTCTGTCGTAAGGGAAGCAGATGGTAGCGCTGCAGCCCACCGTACATCTTAGCTGTGCTCCGGCAAACGCACTAATCCTTCTTGTTAGACAAGAACAGAACCCCCCCCAAATGCTTTCCATATGTCCCATTGTCTTCCTGGCCTTTTAATTCTACCTCAAAAACCCCCAACTTAGCAACCTTCATATTAATGCTAAACATATTACATCAGTTCTAACATTGATATGTTTAATATGAATACAATTAAAGTTGCTTCAACATAATCCCGGCAAGATAAACAGCACTGCTATTATTATAAACATCCCTGCAAGATCTCTTGTAAAATATTATCAATACTAATAGAAGCCCCTCCACCCCCAACACCCACCCAGATACTCCGGCTCAACAATGCCACTGCCTCCTTACTAATAACAAATATGTCCAGTGATTTAAACATCAGTGCATCCAATGTAAACACCATTATAGCTAATGTAAAACAGTTCCCCAGCCCGGCCGATCTTCACCCAGCAAGCGGCGGAGGAGAAAGAACAGTTTCCTCAGCAAGAATGCATTACAGCCTGCTGGTGCCATTTGCAATAGATTACTTAAGCCCATAAAGAAATGAAAATTGCACACTCACTTTGAGCCAGAAATGATGAAATTGGAGAGCACAGGCTTGGTACAGCATGGCAGACCGGCTTCTGCCCGGGGTGTGCAGGCCCCATGTGGCTGGAACGCACCCTCCTCTAGTCTTTGTGGGAGCAGCAGGAGGCCTCTGATACATAGTGTCATTTGGTCCTGCTTTCTGTGCACGGTCTCCACACAAACAGGTGTGAAAGCTAGGGTCGGCCTTTTCAGAGCTAGTGTGCTCAGGGGGCTGGGCATGTCTAAGCCAGCGCACGTGGGGAGATTGCCCTCTGCAATGGCCAGGCCTGGCCAGCACTGCAAAGAACAATGCCACGGTTTCTGCCTGCCCCTGTGGAGTTTTTCTTTCTTTCTTTTTTAGATTATGGAGAAGGTCAGGGCTTTGGAAGATGACCTAGATACCTCACCAGAATCAAAGTAGGAATATATTTTATTTGTCTGATTCTTTCCTCACTGGGGCCTCTGAAATTGGCAGGCAGATGCCCACACCACAGCCCTGGTCTTGTCCACAACAAGCCCTTGTTTCATTCTCGCCTGTCTCCCTCTTTCTATCTGCTTCTCTGATTTATTGGTTCCTAATCTCTTATGTGCCTCTCTCATTTCTGGAAACTTCTTGGGTGTGTTTCCAATATTCCATACTCATTTTTTTTTTTTTAGTCTGTCAAGCCCACTCCAGCTAAGTAACTAATTTCAGCAAGCTCAATTTTGGGTGATCTCTGCAAGGCAGTCCTCATAAGAAACAGCTCAAATCTCCCACCCTCACCCAGTTGCAGAGGTCTCCATGTGATACTGTGAACTGGTCCTGGCTTCCTATGGATCCTCAGGGAAATTTCCAAAAGAGGGTGGTGCTCTTTGGACCTGGGCTGTATGACATTTAATACAACGTCCACAGAATTATAAATTTCCATTGTGATTGAAAGGAAGGGAAAGAAAATTTCCAAGTTATTTCTCCCTCAAATTTGCTAATCTAAATGAATCATCTCTTCCTTACATCATTTTTTACACAAAACGTAAGTAATCTTTTCTCTTGAAGACAGAACTTTTTGTGATCCAAGGAATATCTATCTCCTGCGGGGGAACTATGAGAAAAAGCATCAGCATGCACCCTTCAAAAACATCTCACATAGGGGTGTTCACCTGGCACATAGAGTTCAGTGACATTTGGGGCTTACAATTGTTGACATTGGGGACCAGATAATTGTGGTGGGGAATGGAAAATGAACGAAGACAAACTCAGAACAAATGCTTGTTTCCTTTACTTAACTGCCTGTGTGTCTGAGGAAAGGAGCTCAATCCATCTGAGACTCAGTTTCCTCACTTATACCATGAGATTGATGCTCATTATGCATCAGGGGTTTGGGGAAAACACCTAGGTCTTACATATGTAAATTTATGACGTCAATTTATGGCAGCTGTGGTTCTACTTTGGGTCCCACATCAAGCACCTCTTCCTCGAATGAGCCTGGACAGGGTGTTCTCATTTCCCCAGAGTCTGGAAAGATGGAGGGTTGGAATTCTAGTCCAGCTAAACATCATATTATTAATGCCAGGCAACTCTTTCCTAATAAAACCCAAAACCATGTAAACACTGGTATAGCTTTCAATTTGTAGGCAGATTAGATGCCAGGAGCGTTTGGTTCCATTTTATTTTATTTTTTAAGTGAAATCTTTACAGTGGATTTGAAAGCAAGCTATTTTCTGCCTCTCTGGAGAAGTGTAAGTTTTGGAAAATGACTTTCCTTGGAATGTTTCAACTTCAATCAGGGCGGATGGGAGAAGAAAAGTAAAAAAAGTCGGTCAACTCACATGATAGAATTTCTGGACCTGGACTCACCATCTCATTTAGGAAGTGCCCTATGGAATGAAATATGCACAGAAAGGAGCCCCTGAGTCATTCTAAAAGCTATTTTATGTCCTTGGGAAAGCAGGTGTTTATACTCAGATTCCCTGAGTGTTCTGTGTTAAGTATTGCGTACTGCAAAGGCTGTCCCCCAAAATCACTCCAGGAAAGAAGTTCTCCTACTGGGGAGGGAGACACAATCCTCCACCCTACCCTCACATCTGTGAACTATAGAATTTGCATCATTCCTGCTTCTTCTGTTACCAATAGCAAAGAGCTCCCACCCCATATCCATCAAGTGTGTCCTATTGGACCCTAGGGATCCAGGGGTGGATGGTCGAGTTTCCTATGCCTCCCAGCCTGGCAGAGAGTGTGGGAGGACAAGTCTAGAAGGAGTCTGAGCTTGTGCTTCCTCTTTCCTGTGACAAGGAATTACACCTCAGAGGGCTGCTTAGAGTAGTGAAGTAGTTCTCATTCCTGAACCTTCAGGGACAGCTGAGCTCTGAGCTCCATCCAGAGCCCGGAGACCAAGGTATGGTTATAAGGGAGCCTGAGGCCAAACTCTATGGGTCCAATAGCATCTTAGTAAGTGGTGGAAAATCTGGAAAAGGGATAGCTGATCCATGGGCGCGGTGACTCACTGCCATTGTCCCTGTCTAGGGGAAGGGCCTGGTAAAGGGGGCAGCCTGGGGAACAGGCTACTTTCTGCCCAGAGCTGGTCTCCTGAAAAGCCATGAAATGCCCTTCAGGGCCTCTCCAGAAGCTCTGCTCCTGCCCATGCTCGGGCACACTAGTTCTCACACCACAGACGTCTTGGAGCAGTGTTCTCGGTTTGAGCAGACCCAGAATACCTTCTCTTCTCATTTCCACCAGCCCTTGTCCAGGGACTGCAATTCCTCTAACTCCAGTGGCAGGTGACTCCATCTTTGTCTCTGTGAAGGCCTCCTCATGGGGCAGCTGGCAGATTCACCTCGTTCTGACAGAAGCTCCTCAGGCCCCTTCATCTGGGGTCTTCATTGCAGAGCCGCCCCTGAGCCCAGCTGATGGGTGGTTTCTTCCACTTCCTGTCCCACTGAGCATCTTCCTTAAGTTGTTTGACAGGAGGTCCAAATGCTCATCTGTCTGTGCACAGGTCCATGTGACTGTGAGCATCTGGAGGCAGAGAAGGTGAGCAGTGACTCCTTTGCTGATGAGGGCTCTGAAGCGAAGAACAAAGCCAGGAGGCTGGCTTCTTATACTTGCATCCAAGTCTGTCAATGTGTGAACTTAGCAAATGTATAAAATTAAAGTTGTCATGAATGAAATCTGACATCCTCCAATTGCCTCACAAAAATGTGACCTGCTTCTCTTCCCTCTCCCCCACTCTTTCTAAAAACCATTGGGGCATACAAGCCCATGGTTTTCAGTTTGCTAAGGGATGTGTTCCCAGGGCAAGGTAGGAGCTCTCTAATTTCACATTCATTACTGCCTAGCCACCTCCATGTGCAGATCTTACACAGATATGATGTGGGTGCGGTTTGGGAAGATCATCTCCCAGCCAGTGATGGGAGAGAAAGCAACAGAAGGGATCATCAAGTAAAAACACATAACCCCAAGCCAAGAGAAGTTTCCCTTGAGAAGTTGATTCATTGGCTAGGATTCCAAGTGAACAGGCTGGGAGATGGACAGTGAGCAGCAGTACACCATCAGTAATGCCTGCCATCTTGCAGTCCTGGAAGTGGAACTCACTGGGCAAGGGAAAAGAAGAGGTCTTTCAAAATTGGTCCTGGAAGAGCATCCAGAGAAATCATCTGGAGATACTGGGTGGTTTCACTTGAACTTAATGCCAACCAAGGATGGGAAACAGCTTTGGCAAAGCAGAATTTTCTAAGAAGGTTTCTTTCCTGGGTTTGCTTCCGCTTAGATGAGCCCGGTTGCCAAAATGGCCATATCAACGTAGGTATGAGGATAGAGCAAAGATTGAGTAGAACTGGGGAGCCATAGAAAGATTTTTACGAGGAAGGTTGAATTCACACTGTAGAATGAAAATGAGGAACTTTCACCTAGAACTAACACCTGTAGAGCAAATGGTATATGCCAAGAGCTTTCCCAAATGCTTCACAAATATTGACTCATGTCGTCCTGTCAAAAGATAAAATTACAACAAATTTAAAGATCTTAATTGGCTTTATTTATGATTCTACGGTCAAGAACACTCCACTCCATAAAGAAGAATAAGGATTCCAATGAACTAAGTACAAGAGGTTGGTTACACAGAGAAGAGCTGGATAAAAACAGAAAAAAAGAACCAATATCAGATGAGACATTTTAAAGATATTTTCCTTGTAAGGTGGGGACAGGGAGAGAACAAAAGAAAAGGACTTGATTGGGTGAACATCAGGTTACCTTTTTGTAAGGATTGAGGTCTGGGGAACTTCATTGTCGTGCTGATCAAAACTGTTACCTTTCCTGATTTCTCAAAAGGTCAAATAAGAACTTGGTTTCAGTTTGGTGGCATGGGACTTTAGTATAAGTGACTACAGTTAGACTTTTACTTTGGTCTTTTAGGGAATCAGTGCAGCGGCTTAGTCCAACATATGGGCTTATGCAATTTTTCTTTAACGATCTTCATAATATCCCCTTACAGATGAGGAAGCTGAGGCACAGAGTGTGTGAGCTGTCCCTCTTAGCTCATAAGCAGCAGAATCAGGATTTGGATCCAGGAAAGCAGCCCTAGAATCCATTTACCATACTTTATTATTTACACAATAGACATACTTTTAAAGATAGGGTTGAAATACTGCTTCCTGAATTCCTGCTCAGTAAGGGCTTGAGGGAAAGTCTTAATCGGGTAAGGTTAGCCTAGGTGTTCAGAAATTAGACAGGACATGTATAGTTCCTTCTTTGTCCTGTGAAGTTGGCGGCTCCTTTTTGGTGGCCTCACAGTTCCTATCACCTGGAGTCTACAATGCCTTAATGTTAGGGTCTTTTTACTAACTTTTGAAAACTGTCGGCCGCTAACACCTCTGCTCCCAATTCACTCTAACTATGAGATCATGAATAGTGTTTGTCATAGTCCATTCGAGTTTCTTTGTTTTTGGTACTGGTGATCAAACCCAGGCATGCTTTACCACTGAGCAATACCCCTCTTTTTTTTTTTTTTTTTTTTTTAAGAAGGAGGGACAGTGAAATACAGGGAGAGAAAGACAGAAGCAATTTTTATTTAGTTTTTCATGTGACTTTCGTTGCTCTGACACTTCTTTGTGTATGTGGTGTTGGGTTCAAACCTGCGTACTCACGCATGCCACACAAGCGCTGTAACTGCCGAGCCACCGCTCTTGTCCCTCCCTAACTCTATCTTTGATTTTGAGACAGGGTCTTGCTAAGTTAGTCAGGGCCTCACTAGGTAGCTGAGACTGACTTTGAATCTGCCCCATCCTGCAACACCTGGGACTACAGGTGCCCGGCAGCTGATTCGGGTTTCTGTAGCCACGGAGCATACACTGGGTGGCTTGTGAACAGCAGAAACTTCTTTCCAGCAGTTCTGAAGGCTGGGAAGTCCCAAATGAAGACGCCAGCAGATTTAGTGTCACTTTCTGGTTCACAGATGGTGCCTCCTTCACATGGAAGAAAAGGGTAGGCTCTCTCTGGGGTCTCTTATCGGGCACTAATCCCATTCTCGAGGGGTCCACCCTCGTGGCCTCATCACTTCCCAAAGGCCTCGCCTCTTCACACTGTCACATCGGGGATTAGGATTTCAACATATGAATTTGGAGGGCAATAAACGCTGAGCCCGTTGCCGTGTTGTGAAGTCTGTTTTCTCGAAGCGCTCATGCCTTGCTCTGATGTGGAATGGCTTTTCCCTTGTGTTGTCATAACTCTGGAATTTCACGATTTTCTCCCGTCGTGACGCCCCATGTTCTCTGGCTGGCTGCCTCGGCCTTACACGTGCTGTGGGTGTGGTGGGGTGAGGTGGCTCTGTGCGGCCACCTCCTCTGTGGGTCTGCAGCCAGACATCTGCAGTGAGCCTGGACCACAACGTGCAGTATACGCTGTGCCAAGGACAGTGAGAACAGCGGATATCCACAGGGCACCTCTGTGCCCTTCAGCCACCATAGGTGATCTGGCCTAACTCCTGAGTGTGACAGCTTCTGCTTCACCTTGGCCGGCCACATCCCCTACAAGTTCCTCTTTTTTGGCTTTTTTTCTCCTGGAACGATAGTGACGGAGATTCTGGGAAATCTAGTTCCAGCTTAACTTAAGTTGGCAAAGAAGAGCGAAACACATCATGGTGCTCCTTTAAGATTTATTTGTCAGTCACACTGGGGACTGCTATTCTAGAACACAGTGATGTATAAGTGAATAATCAGCAAGAGTGGCTGGATGGGTGACTTTAAGATATCTTCTTCAGCTAAGATAGTTTGAAGCTTGGCAGGTGCATCCTGCCACCCCCATCCTCTTGTGGCTACCCCTGAGAGTGGAGCCATGGTCCTTGGGGACAATTGGCTAGGAAATTCTTTCCCCTAAAAAATGCTGGAGTGAGCACACCCAGAGCCTGCCTCCTCCCCTGAGAGTTAATGACAAAATTATTTTGGTGCTTTGAGTCCTGAATGGATCTTTCGCGAGTGACCATACATGTGACAGCTCTCATGCCAGGTCATGAGCTCTGATTTAAATGAAGTAAAACAAAGAATTACTTGCCAAATGGGTAACAGTTTAGTGTAACAGCTATGAATTGAATATCCACAGGGCTGACCTCTTCTTGTACTTCTCACTGCTTCTGTGACAGATGTAGAAGTTGCACCTATGGTCTTTAAGTTGGGCAGGGAATAAGCAACTGCAGGTCTTAAAGCCAGGTGCCATTGTGCAGAATATAATAAGAGACTGCTGTCATGACAATAGAGACCTCAGTCAAGTAGAGTGGCTTCTATGGTGTCACTTGGTGGACTCAGTGTGTCCCTTCCGTGTGAGTCCTGTGTTGATTTCCACTGGTGTAGAGGCTGAAGTCCCTTTGCCTGGGGCCAGAATGACACCTTGCCTCCTCCCCATAAAAGTGCCCCCTGGCCTAAACTGTGGGTGAAGGAGAAAGGTTTCACACTAGATTCGGCTGTCCTGTTGATTATCATCTGAGATAGGACTTTTAAATGATTAAAATGGGTGCTTTTGCAGACTAAAGTGGCTGAAGGATTATGATCTAGGAAAGCCTGAAAGAGTTATGGGACCAACCTGAGTTCTCCTTCCAAGAGTAGGGGCATAACTTCTCAGTGAGGTCTGTTTGTGTCCTAGAACCTGCTCGGCAAGTAAAACAGATTCCCTACCTATGATGCTTTGCCCACTTGGCACTAGGTGAGGTGGGCACTGCATCTGAATGACCCTTCCGGGAAGGCAATGTGGACTCCACAAACCTTCACATCTCACCTGAAAGTGGAGATGAACACAGCGAAGACCCTCACAAGGAATTTTTGAGTTTAAATTAGATTATGCCAGGCACTTAGTAGGTGCTCAGTAAGATGAGGAACCTGAGAAGCAACCTCACTTCCTTGCATGTGCTGGGGACAAAAACCAGGGCAGAATGCTCGTCAGCAGTACCTGTTGCCCTCACAAGTGGTGGTAGGCAGCTCAGGTGCAAATAAATCCAAGCGCTGCTTTCCCCATCGGGCTCTGCATTTAAATGGAAAAGGCAAGAGCTTTGGTGGAAGAGGATGGGACGTGAGATCCTTGGGGAGTTCATTTCAACCACCTTCCGAGACAGCTCCACCCGGTCCAAGGAGGAAAGCCTAGCCCACTGGGCAGGGCAGGTAGGTGACTTGTAACACCTCCAACAAGCTACCTTTGCATTGGTTGGATGCTTCGGGAGGAGAGTAGTGGAGTAACAATGAATATGCTGGGAATTCCAACTCTGGTTCGGTGCAGCGTGAGGTCGAACCTTCCTGTGCCTCACTTTCCCTACCAGGCGGGGCTGGTAGTGTTCAGGGAACACTGAACGAGACAGTGCCTGTGAAGTGCCCTCAGTCATGGTCCTTCTCTTTCTCCATCTTCCTGAATTTGTCTGCTAACTTTTCTGAAGTGCTTGCCTTTGTCTTCCAGAGCCGACTCTCCTCCAAGGCTCCTCCTCTCATTTCTTCTAATTGGCCTCCCCCTTATCTTGATTTTCAGGCCTCACCTGTCCGTGGAACCTTGGCCTCCTCTCTGGTTGCCTCCTTTACTTTCTTTTTTGTCACTCTCTCCCCAGCATCACCTCATTCTTCTCTCTCCTCTTCTTTCCAACACTTTTTTGTCTCTCTTTCCATCTCTCCTCCTCCTCCTCTGTCTCTCCTTTTCTCTGTGACCACATGACTCTGCACAGACGCTTTCCCTCCATTCTGGCCCCATGGGACAGCAGGCTGGTTACAGAAGGAGAGTCAGTAATGAAGACAGGAAGGGAGCCAGGCTGTGGGTTTGCTGGTCCTGTAGAGAGCAGAGTCACCTTGGGAATTCCATGACTTTGTCTTTTTGCCCATTTTTATCAGAGCATGACCTGCCCACTGGGGAAGATGACTTCTGTCTCTGGCTCTCAATTAATTGACACGCAAAAACAAAAATAATATACTAATCCTAAAATCAAAAACAAAGACAGAGCTTCAACATCTCCATCCCGCAGGCTAGGAAAAAATGATCCTCACATTTTGGACTCTCTCTGTCTCTCTTTCCTGCCCCCTGGCTTTAGCAGATGTTTTCTTGGAAGAGGGAACGGCCTTGAGTCTGAGCCAAGAGGCAGGTCATTTGGGAAAGCTGGTGATCAAGACTGCTGCTTCCATGTCCAATTCTCTTGGTCCAATACTTGCCACAGATACATTTCAAATATTGATTGCAATTCACATAAACTTGTATATGTAGATACAGAGATAAGTGAGGTCTCCCGTGCTCCCCCTCTGGCAAGGTGAATCGGGTGTTGTAAGGATTAAAAGTGATGACAGATGATGAAAGTTTGGCATATTACCTGGCACAGAGGAGAGCTTCAGAGATCCTAGTTTCCTTTCCGTTAAATTGTAGAAGTAATGAGGAATCGGAACCCACGAGCTCATGGCATCCTCAAGGTGGGATGGGCCTCTCAATTCATGCAGAAATCGGCTCTCGCAGGGTTCAACCCCAGTGTGCAAATCGTGTCTTCAGTGACTTGACTTACCAATCCTTCACTTACCTGCCATCTGAGAGTCAGCACAATGCAATGGAATGGTAGACAGAGACAGAAATGCCTGGGGGAAATGTGATTCTCAACGGCTAAGATATCTCTCTGTGTCTTGCTTTTTTTCCAAGGCATTGGAGATATCAATGAGGTACTGTACTCACCACTTGGCCTATAATAGCTTACTGATTTTTTTTTCTTTCTCGATCCTGCTGTTCTGGGTATGGATGATTTGTTCAAACAACTTCAGAATATGGTTTAAAAGTATTGATGGGGCTGGAGTGGTAGCTCAGCGGTTACAGCACTTGCGCGGCATGTGCAAGTACGAGAGTTCAGACCCCAGCACCACGTACACAACAAGGTTTCCAAGCAACAAAAGCCACATGAAAAACTAAATAAAATTGATTGTCTCTTTCTCTCTCTCTCTCTTTAAAAAAAAAGTATTGGTGGTCACTTATAGGAATTCTGCATTGGGAGACCAGTATGAGACATCATTTGATTCTCTCGTTCTGGACATGCTATCCCAACTAACCTAAGTTATCTTTTTGGGGGTTGGAGCTGAGGATTGGACCCAGGCGCTCTCTATCTCTGAGCCACATTCCCAGTCCTTTTTAGTTTTTATTTTAATTTATTTATTTCTGAGTTGCCCAGGCTGGCCTTGTACTTGCCATCCTCCTGCCTCGACCTCCTGAGGATCTTGGATTACAGGAGTGTGTCATTGTACCCAGAAACAAGTTATCTCTGAATTACTTTGTATAGATTTTCCGTTTTGTTAGATTCAAATCTATTCATCGTGGAATATAATATTCCAAGCACAGTCTGCATCCACCATTCCCTTTTTCCTTCAAGAAGCGGCTGGGGTGGGCTGGACAAAATGGCCAGTGTTCAAATGGCAATTAGGATTCCAAGTCAAGCTTCAGGTCGTGCAATATAATCGTCAGGCAGTAGAAAAATCAGTCACGTGCGAAACAAAGAACAGCCAAGGGCAACATGATCATTCTTTCCCCAATTTTCCTTCAGGCTGGTAGACCTATCTGGCAGCTATACACATGTGCAGGCCGTCACGGCTACTGTAGGCTTAAGAAGATTCTATCCAGGGACTTCACTGTTTCTGGAGGTGGAGAAAAATGTCAGGGATTTAACCACAACTTCTGAATATCCTTATTCTCTTGAGTAATACCAGTTCTCTGGCAAAGATCAGTGTAAATTGGCCACGGTGGGAAAATTTACACCATGGAAATGGGCTAACTCTACAAGTAAAATGTGCTTATATTTTTTTTTTCCTTGAGAGCCATGGGTTGATAGGTAATCAATGTATCATTTTGATTTTAGTTTTATAGTTGTCCTTAGGTTCTGGGACTACAGCTTTCCATCAAATGGATTTTTGGAAAGCCATATTTGAAAAGGAGTAACAAAGTTATAAGGGAGAGGACATTGCTTTCAGATTTGGCCTGGCATAGAGGAACAAGCACAGACCCGGGGATGAGACAGATCTTGTTTCAAATATTGGTTCCACAAAGCTATTATCTTTGGCATCTGAGGCAAGTCACCAAACTTCTCCAAATCTCAGTTTCTTTAACTGAAAGTGAGTAAATTAATTCCTACTTCAAAGGATTGTTGGGCAGATAAAATACTACGCAAAATGACACATAAGGTATAAAACCAACAAATATAAGTTCCAATAAGTATAAATCTCTGAGTGGTTGACAACTCACTCCTACTTCAGATAAATAAGTGGATGTCTTATATTTTACCACACCCAAAATGTAGGTTATTCCTGCCTTATATTTGGGCTGCATCTGCAATATCCAGAGGAGCAATTAAAATAATCAGCAAGAATATGACTTGCAATTCTTATTCTCTTGCTCTAAATTAACAGGATGTTCATGTACTAAGAATCAAGACTCATGCCTACTTTACATCAAGAACCTGGGCAGTCTTTGAATTGGTTTTGTTCTGTATTTCGCAAGCAGATATTATTCCAGCAAGTATTTATTG
>PVKS010019684.1:0-37993 GCA_004027875.1 Aplodontia rufa
ATAGTAAATTGTGCTGCTATGAACATCGATATTGCTGTGTCACTGTAATGTGCTGATTCTAAGTCCCCTGGAAAGATACCCAGGAGTGGAATAGCAGGGTCGAATGGTGGAGTCATCCCTAGTTTTTTAAGGATTCTCCATACTGCTTTCCAGAGGGGCTGTACCAGTCTGCAGCTCCACCAACAGTGTGTTAGTGTGCTTATTTCTCCACAGCCCCTCCAGCATCTATTGTTGTTTATTTTCCTCATCTTTGCCAGAGAGAATCAGTTTTTATTGAGTGTTTCACATGGCTTTCATTGCTCCAACACTTAGTTGTGTACGTTGGTACTGGAGTTTGAACCCGTGTACTTGCACATGCCAGGCAAGCGCTGTAACCCCCGAGCCACTGCTCCAGCCCCAGGACAAACTTTCTTAATGTTGAAATCTGAAAAATATGTCCCTTAAGATTTCCTGTAAAGGAGAATCATATATTGGGATGGAATTCGGCCTTAATAACTGCAATGGATACATCAATAAATGATGCACATGTCTAAGGAGGGGTTGCTCAGTGAGTTCAGTTGAAGGAATTTAGTGAAAAGCCAAAGTGATACATTTCCACTAGAACTCTCTGAGGGTCAGAGTCACATTGACCCATGTATAAACTTTGGCTCCTCTAAATGCTGTCATTCACAGTTTTATTAAAAAAGAAAAAACAAAGAAAGTCCTCCAAGAACCTTGTTTATGTGCAGCAGCAAATAAAGCCACAACACATGGTGCAAGTTTTCAATCAGAATTATGGTATTTGAAATATTTTTCACGAAAAATGAATACTGTGAGATAATTTGCAAAATTTTCCTGGAAGGACAAGACAGAAACAGATAGTGGAAGAGAGAGTAAAAAGCTCTTGAGAGATGAGCTGAAATGTTCAAGATGTATTTCATAGGACTTTAGACCTCAGGCTGTATCTCAGTGTCCCTTTACCCTGCTAAGCCTATTACTTTACCCAATGCACATTCTTGTTAGAAGAATTTCCCTGTATCTGACGAAAACTGCTAGAGAGAATTAAGGCAAGCATAAAAGAAGAAGAGATTTTTGCTTGTAATAGTGGTAAGAAGTATGGGCATTGGAATCAGAAAAAAATGAGAAGAAACCATCGTGCTACCACTTAGCTGTGTAATCTGGACCAAGTCACTTAAGTTCCTAAGCCTGACTTTGTATTCTCACTCCTGAATATATATATATAATAATGACATATTATTTAATTTCACATTACACACACACACGTAACTTTTCAATTAGAAGAAAATATGAACTGTTCCAGTGTATGTGCTTTTTTCTTAAGACATAGAAACCCTAAGAGTCATAATATCTGTTTGTTTACAATAGTAAAAATGAATTCCAAGCATGGATGGTTATTTAACTTTGAAACAATTTCAAAGGAAGAGCACTAAAAAGTTCTCACGAATTTAATACATTTTCCAAGAACATTGTTATGGAAAATAAGCCTCACTTGGCATATTTATTACTAAAAAAAATCTACCCTATCTTTCATTCTATTAATTAATTGCACTAGTGATATATCCTATTTATTGATTTATGTGTGTGGAGTCATCCTTGCAACCCAGGGATATATAATAATTTATTATGCTGTATATTCCTTTTCATGTGCTATTGATTTGGGATTGTTAGCACTTTGTTAAGGATTTTAAAGCCTTCCATCCACTTTGTGTGATCTTGCATTCCTGGCTACATCCAGTTTCCTCTACAGTGGCACAAGTAACAAACACAAAGCCCCTAGAGCGCTTGGTATTTGGGTCTCTAACTACCACATAGTTCATGAGTGTTCCCCATTGCTCAAAATGACTTCTCAGACCCTCATCAGTTGTTTCAAAGCTCATCCCTCTGAGGAATAGCTTCCAAAGCTGTTAAGGCTATTTAGGGGACTCTGATTTAGACATGAAAGCAGTAGGAAGGGAGGTTTAAAAATGTGTCCACAGGCAAAAAGCACTATATTTCATTTTCAAGAGCCATGTGACAAGCTAATCCACAAACTTATCCTTAATATTGACCTTCCAGAAAGGGATAAATTGACCTTTAAACTAATCTCCAATATAAAAAGCCATCTCTGTTGGTTTCATTGGTTTTCCCATCACTCCATTAACTCAGAGAATGCAGATGTCTGTCTAGACGGGTCTTCATGGTGGAAAGACTTATAGAAATGTCCATATCCAAGTTCTGGTATCCTTATTGTACGACATAGACTCTGGTAAAGTCCTTACTTTTTGACATGAGAGCATTTGAATCTCCCAGTCTGATGTGTATCCTATCTTTTAAGAAATCATTGGATGTATAAGGATAGAAGAGTGCTCTTAGCAGGGAATCCTGAGTGACCTTGTCCAGAAGCAAAATTTCTCAATCTATTTCTTTAGGACAGTGATGATTAACTCTTTAGGTTGTCTCTGCACCTTTTGAAAATATGGTGAATGCTATGAAACTCAGACTCAGAAAACACATCTATCTATATACTCAGAATTTTCCAAGTACTTTCAGAGAAGTCCTGTCCTCCTCAGAATTAAGTCATGGGTCCACTAAGGGTCTTGGCTCACTTTGTTTTTACAATCATAATATCCATTGTTTCTTAACACCAGATGATCTGTATATTAGGGATTAAGTAAATATAGGTTAGATAAATCTTAATTTTCCTTGGAGAAGTGAAAGAAGGGAGGTTATTTGAAAAATCACATTTTTTCCTTATTTTTTCTATTAAAAATGTGTTCTCTTGAATAAAGGAGTCCTTAACATGGCTAGCATTTCAATTAAATTATCATTTACTGTGCTCTCTTGATGTGTCCTTCCTCTACATGTTGCTGTGGGGGAAAGCAGCTTAATCCTTTAGAACATAGTCTCTGTGGTCAGATCGACTGTGTTTGTCTTTTGAAAATTACCTGCATCTCAGTTTACCTAAAAATGACAAATAGTAATAATGTCACATAAGATTTTTATGAGTACTAACAAGCTAACATCTGTAAAATGCTTAGCAAAGTATCTGCCATAGTAAGCACTCAACAAATGGTAGTTACCACTTCTTTCTTTCAATGTTGAGGACAGAATACAGAGCTTCTCGAGCTAGGACAGTGCTCTGGCAGTGAGCCACATCCCCAGACATGGTGGTTAATTTCATAAGGAAGTCTATATACAAGAGTAGCTTTAATTCATGTGTAACTAAACAGAAGTGACTATTAGAAAAGTTAATATGTACTAGACATTTTCATTTTGCACATGAAAGTAAATCATGAATGAATTATTTTATTTTATTATTTATTCTTAAAGAGAAAGGGAGATAGAGAGAAAGGAAGAGTAAGTTTTACTTATTTTTCATCTTGCCTTTGTTTCTCTGACACTTAGTTGTGAATGTGGTGTTGGGGTTCAAACCCAGGTCTTCACACATGCTAGGCAAGCACTGCAACTGCTGAGCTGCTGCTACAGCCCCTTAATGAATTATTTTAGTAAATATGTGCAAATGTATTAAATGAGCCAAGGAACAATTCCATCTCATGTGTTTTAGACCTTAAGGAAAGGTTTTAGGATTCATAGTAAAACAAAAACATTGTTATTTCCTTTGAAGACAGATCATATTACCTACTTAAGAGTTCAGATATTTAAACCAAATGAATGGAAAAAAATTCAATATTTTTCTAAAGGCTTCCTACAATCTCTTGTTCTCAATTTGTAAAATTGTGTTTTGATGGAAAACATCACTATTTGAACAATTAAGTATTATTCCTTATTCCCTATGGTTTCACTGCATATGCAAATCTATGTCAACCAGCCCCCTGTTTGTGAACAGCTTGAAATAGGGGTAATGTTGGTATTACAGAACCAAGATTTCATTTTAGAACCCATCTTGGGTCCAGTAATACTTACTGTATTTTGCTTTGCATTGTTATTATTTCAGTCCATGAGGGAAATGTGGAGAGAGTCCTCCTTTATGTAGGATACTCTAGGGGATTGATGTTATAAATGCTAGCCACCAAAAAAAAAAAAAAAAAAAAAAAAAAAAAAGAAAAGAAACTGACAAACTGACAACTTTCTTATCCAATATAGTCTTGGTGTACTTATTTCAGGAATATTTGACTTTGTGTTTCTTTCTTCAGCTTCTATAAATCACAGAGCTTGATAGATCCATTGTGCAAAAGTAGAAGTCATTTGTGTGGATCTGTGACCTGAAGATAAAATTTTAATGCACCATTTCAGATGTTAATGCAGACTGTTAGATAATTTCTTTGTAAATACTATGTGAACAACATCTAAGTAGCCAGTTTTGTTAATGGCTTCTTTGTAATAACTCATAATAATACTTTGAATTTTAATTTCCTATTTTTAGTTTTTTGATGGCCCCGTTTTACATAGATCCAATGATTTTTCACCTGCTTTGTTTATTTAAGTGATATTAATGGTTAAAAATCTTATTAAATTCTCATCTCCCCCATGAACACTTTTCCAACCACCCAATGGCAATTTGTTTTCCTTTACCTAAAGCATCAATTGAGGCATTTAATGTTGATGAATTGCTATTTAGGTAAAATTAATTTTGCTATTATATATGCAAGTAGCAAGTGTATAAGTTAGATTTTGCTAATAAGAATACAAACTTCTCCAATACAGAAATTAACATCATACGCATTTTGCATTTGCCTTGGGAATTAATGATCCATTATCAAAGCTCTAGAGCACCAAAATGCAACAAATGAATCTTTGGCTTTAAATCCTGTTTCTTGCCAGAGTTAGTCGTTAGGTTCCATGTGCTGTATACCAGGTTCAGGAAGGATAGTGATCCAATTATAGGCCAGAGTCACAAAGAATTGCCTCGACCTGGAGTCATTCCAGTGGTAATCCTATGGCTATGGAAAAAATTCCTAGCTTCAGGTCCTTCAAAAACCCTCTGTAGGGGCTGGAGTGGTGGCTAAGTGGTTATGGTGCTTGTCTTGCTTGTGTGAATATGCGAGTTCAAACCCCAGCACCACATACACAACAAAGTGTCAAAGGAATGAAAGTCACATGGAAAACTAAATAAAAATTGTTTCTTTTTTTATCTCTCTCTCTCTCTCTCTCTCTATCCCTCTCTCTTTAAAACAAAACAAAACAAAACAAAACAAACAAACAAAAAAAAAAACCTTCTGCATGCCTCTAACCCCAGCTGCCTCCTGCATTTGGTTGATTACAATAAATTTTGAGACCCTGTCTTGGAACCCAGATTAAACTAGAAAAAAGACAAAACTCTACTCTTTGCTCAGAAACCAGAAAGAATCATATTCATGGTCACCTTTTCTATATAATACATGTCCAGAACCCATGAAATACAGAGAAGCTATACATGGGACCTGGTTGAGCTGAATGATCCAATGCAGGTATATACGTTTGTTAGAATTCACCGAGGATGTGCCTTTTGAATGAAACACGACCTGAATAAAACACTACAGGAATATTTACATATGTTAATTTTGAGGTTATCAATGAGGATTTATAGACTAAAACTTTTCTAAACTATTAAAATGCAAATACATTTTAGTAAAACCTATTGGAAAAAAGAATGAGTCATATTTTGTTCTGTTTATAAAATTATTACAATACTCCTATTGTATAACCAGGCAGTAATGATGTATATAGCCAAAGAAATGTAAGCAAATGATATACATGTGTATCTTTCAGCATATTAATGATAGTAAAGAATTCACAATACTTTGCAAAATTTATGCGATTTGTAAGCTTTTTAAAAAGTAAACTGTGTTATATTTCTTCCTTTACTTTCCATGTTAAAGTATCAACTCTTCCACCTATAATTGTTATTTGTAGTTTACATATTATTTCTATGAAGTTTATACAATTCATAAAAGCTTCGGGTGCCACCAAACATTTTTACATTCCAATCAAAATTGTATATCCAACCGTTTCATATGCTTTCACATTACTGTTCAAATGTCACTTTACACTCGATATGAACTCCATAAAGCTCTCAGACACAAACCTTTTTCTCCTCTTGTGTTTCTGCTCTCAGAACAAATCTTTTCTATGTACTTGAGATTCAGAATTCAGGTTGGAGATCACCTCTGATCACCCATCTTTGGGCTGATTTCTTTCCCATGCCTTGAGCCTCCATAGATTCTGGTGACTTGTTGATCAGGCGGTTCATCTCACTGAACTTTCATGTACCTTTATTTGTTTGTTTTCTTCATTAACCTCTTAATTTATAAGGACCTCGATTGTAATGACTTCTGAGTCTTATTTTTCTTTATAGTCATATGTGATGAAGGACCTTACAGTTGTTGCTACATAAAATCTGCATCAGTTATTTTCCAACTAAAGCACAGAACTTCACTTTCCCTTTCATTGATTGATATAGTACATAGGCAAACATTGGATTAACGATTTGTTATTCAGTTCCATGCTGAAGATGAGTACACAATGAGTTTAAAGATGCAGAACTTGTTTCAAGTTGCCTTCATACTTTATTAAGAACTTTTTCTATTTGGGGAACAAAAGCCCAATACCTATGCTATTGTATGCTATTGTTACAGTAATCCTCCTCTTACAGATGAAGAAAACAAGGTATTCCAAAATTAATGCTTAATTGCTAGTAAATTTAAAACCAGAGTTTGAATTTAGGCAGGGAGGTGCCAAATTATTTATTGAACACCTATTCTAGTGAAGTCTTTGCAAGCAACTCTCAGGTGTCAGGTAGTTTGGGTGTCTGATACATAAACACATTATCAAAATCCTGGCCTTTTACATCTCACTATAAACAGAAAAGTTGACATGGAAATAAATGAAAGTTTTCACTAGAAGTTAAAAGCCATTGAAAAAAAAGTAGAATTTGTTCATAAATAAAAAGAAAAAATCTTATATAATAATTTGTATTAACATGTTATATATGCTATGTTCTTTCATGACATCACAACAAAAACACTTAAATTTAAAAGTAGAGCAGCAGCATAGAAATAATTTTAATTTCAAGAAGAGAAAAATATACTATCAAAAAGTTATCAGAGATGAAGAGGACATTACATGATGACAAACACATCACTTCTCTAGGAAGAGGTAACTGTCCTTCTTGTGCAAGCACCTAACTACAGAGCAGCCAAAGTATCAGCCTAAAACTGATGGAATTGTCAGGAGAAATACATAAACAAAAATTAGTTAAAATATATGCTAAAGAGAGAATATGTATAAAGTAGTTAATTGTATAAACTATTGCTGATACATATACTATATATATAAAATATATACAGTATGCATGAAGTACTTAATTTGGAACTCATAAAAGATTAGTTAGAAATAAAACAGTGTAGAGTGAAAAAAGTAAAATATTTCATAGTTCCCTGGAGAAAGAAGACTAGATTGAGTTGCAGAGTGTAAAGAGTATGAGTTGTAGTTTCGATATCAAATATTGAAATTCTGGATCTTACCATAGGAAAGAATGTAAATCTGTCCAGACTACCACTTAGATCCTTGTCTCACATCATTTAGCAAACAGCTTTAAATAAATACTGTGGCCCTGGTTATGTGTTGGCTATTGATGATATAAAGATATATAAAACATGGTACCCTTCCTGAAATAGATTAGACTCATGGGATAATAGGCATATAAAGAAATAATTGTAGTAGTTTAGGATAGTGTCAATCCCAGGCAGGACTGATACCATCCAGCCTTTTCCCAGCCCACAGTACATATCATATCCTTACGGGGCAGCTGTCCTCTTCCTCATTATCCTAGACAGCATCTCACCATCCTTCACAGCACCATATTCTGAGCAGCTGCTACCTTGTATTTGACATTTGTATGTGAGCTGAAGTCTATGTGCCAATGATGTCATAGCCTTACTGCATAAAAGAGTGTTTTGAAAGGAGTTCTTGGAAAGCACAGAGCTTGTTCTTAAAATTATTGAGACGAACAATTATGTAATGAAATATTTTTCTTTTGATGCTCTTTTTTATCCAATTGCTTGTAGTTAAATAAATAGTAGATGGAACCTTGGACAGATAAGATCTCAAATGCCAACCTTGTGAGAACAGTTCTTTGCAAATGTACATTTCCTTACTAATAAAGAATTTGTAGTGAGCAAGTTGGTGCTTAAAGAGATAAATGATGTGACCTATTCAAGTTTTCAAGTTATCTGTTATGTTACAATTCATTTGTCCTCTGAGAATGAGCTGAGACTGAGTTTTTACCCTTTGAGAAACTACAACACCACTGAAGATCTCCTCCACTCCATTTAGCGTTATTGAATACTTGGTACCTGGTACCCTTCTATATTTTCCTTATAAGCATTCTTAGCTCTAAAGGATTCATAAATGGTTTTCACAGGTTCATTAAGATGAGTTAGATGCTGAACTAAGCCAGGGTTGACTATGCTCATTGTTTCTGTTACTGTCTACATGTCTCAAGAAGCAGAGAAAGTATGTGGACTCAGATTGCAAAGGATACTTAAAAATGTTCCAGAAAACAGGGTGCCTGTTTATAAATAGGGAATGCTCCTTGGTTATATTTATCATGCATATTTTTTATATTTACTATATTTTTGAAAATGTAAGTGTTCATGCTTGTTTGCTTCTTTGACACTGGGGTTTGACCCAGGCTCACTTTACCATTGAACTATATCAGTCCTTGTTGATTTTTTATTTTGAGACAGACCCCATAAAGCTGCTAAGGGCCTTGCGAAAGTGCTGAGTCTGGCCTGGAACTTTCAATCCTCCTACCTTAAACTTAAGAGTCAATGGAATTACAGGCACGAACAATCACACCATGCTGAAAATAAAAGCTTTGAGTTGGAAGGATTGTTTGAAGCATTCTACTTTTCATTTTTTTATTTTTTTTGAGTGCATAGAAAGCTTAGAGATCTTAGGACTGTGGTAAACAACTTGAAAATAAACTAATCTAGGCTGTCAAAAAGTTAAAGGAAAAGGTATCTGGGATGTTAGATGCTTAATATACTTTTATTAAATGTATAAATGAAAATGTAAGTGCAACCGAACTCAAAGTACTTGGTTTTCCTGAGTTCTAGAATCCAAATGCCCTAACAAGTCAGATGGGAATGAAAAAAAAAAAGCGATTGATTTTGTGTATTTACAAATCAGATACATAAGAATCATATGTGAGATTTTTTTAGTCATCTATATTCTTGGATCTCATTGTTTATGAATTTCTTAGTTCAAAACTGGGTCTGAATTCTTGAGGTAATCTTCATTTGATGCATGACTGGGAACATGTTATACAAAATAAATACAAAATAAAATTTGAAATATCATTTTAAGTTAAGTTAATGAGGATATAGACCTAGATCTATGTGCTATTGCAAGTTATTTTAGACTTCCTTTACTGAACATTTCCCCATGTTCCACATGTCTTAGCCCTGGACTAAGACATTGGTTTTTATTTCACTTAACTGAGCTCTTTATTTTATCTCAGCAAATTTGCATACTGATTTTTACTAACTTCTCAGATATGCTTAATTATACTATTTTACATAGCAAAGAAATTAAAGCTTGGGGAAATCAGTTTTCTAAACATCATACAGTTAAGTAAATGGAGAAATTGGGATTTGAAGTCAGGCTTCTGTGACACAATATTCCTTGCAATTAAACATTATTTTAATATATTTCATATTAAGATATGATAATGCAAGGAAGCAACCTTACGTATTAGCATGGCGATGTATCACGGCTTAAGGAAGAACTGTAAACTGGTTAGCTACTCAAGAAAACAATGACATCAGGAATTGGGTAAAAATATTTTTTAAAATAACTGCCTTTGAAAAAGAATGATATTTAGCTTGTAATTTTAAGAAATCAGTAATTTTTTACAGGTCAAATTTTTTCTTTATATCTCATTTTACTATGAACTGGGACTTATTTAACTAAATTTGTGTATTATAGTTAGGCAAGCAGTCTTCTCCATGAGACGTTGTCACATATCATGTAACAGCAGCAAAATATAAGGAGGTTAGAAACAAATTACCACATTCTCCTTTTTAATAGATAATAGGAGTTGTATATTACTTTAAAGAAAGCTTCATCATATTATTTCATCTGTATTTTTGAAAATCATTACAATGTGCATTTCTTGTCATTAATTAAGATCACTGCAGTAACTTTTGAAAAAATGTTAGATAAGTGAAGTAGTTGTGATTCAGATCATGCCTTTTTGTTAATTTTACAATTCAAATGTATGTGTCTGAATTTAGTATACATTTTCTATCATTTTAGACATGTGTAACCTGATTAACAAGAAATGTAGGGGATAAGATACAAAGCAAATAAACAAAAATTTAAACCAGACAAATTCACTGAGCTTCGTACACTTAGGGTGACATTTCTTATGTTTGACTGATACAAATAAACCATCTACTAACCCAGGTACTGTGATTTACGAAGAGACTTTGATAAATATGGAGTTTTATTTTCCCTTTTGCTCAAAGCAAAACACATTTTTAAAGGAATGTTTTTAAAGGACTTAAAGGAAATCTTCTCAAAATTATTACTTTATTATATGAATTTAGGTAAGGTTTATAGGTTCCTCTCAATAAGCCTATTATTCCAAAATTTCTGAACCATTTTCCTAATCTATTCATTCTTAAAAAATTAGTTTTTTTTAAGTGTTAAAAGTCTATTTGAATCCACAAAAATAATCCTTTAGAGCAAAGTGTCTTTCCTTTCAAATTATAGAGGAGATCAGATTTGAAAAGAACAGAAAAAAACTTCACACTCCTGGGTTTTTGTGATGTTGGTTTTTTTAGAGAAAAAAGAGAAAGATGAAATCAATTTTGTTTATTTTTCATCTGGTTCTTTTTCTCTAATACCCAGTTGTATAAGTGGTTCTGGGTTTCAAACTCTGGTCCTTGTGCATGCCAGGCAAGCACTCTAACTGCTGAGCCACTGCTTAAGCCTCAAGCTTCATATTCTTAAATGAGAATCTAAAAATGGTTTGCTTAGTAGAACAGACTTAGATTTTAATAAATCATAAATTAAGCCGTATTATAATAGAAGTTATTTTGAGCTTAAAAGTGTGTCTTGGCAAACAGATTAATTACAACAGTTTCTTACAATAACCACCACCATCATTGTAGAGGTGTCATCCTTTAAATAATGCTAAAAATGTTTATTATCTAATAAGAAAATAATCAGACATCTATTATATTATAGAGTACCCCCAAAGACTGCTGGACTGCTCTGATGCTAAACACCCTTAACTCTCCATGCTCCACCTGATGAGAATAAGGACTTTTGGGTCAGTTTTCCCTACTTTATATCAATGATCCTCCAGAGCTGATCATACCAGATCCTACAGTTGGAAGCTCTAGCCCAGCTGCTAGTCTGTATGACCGTTTAAACCCAAATTTTAACCTTCCCTTCCTGGGGGAAAGATCTCTTTTTGGACTTGGTAAGAAAATAGCCAAAGCCTTGGAGTTAATAATTGCTGAGTCTGCAAAGGACCTCACAAGTGAGAAATGGCCTTGGATAGAAATAAGTTTGGATGCTTATTCCTTACTACAGTGGATCAGATCCGTATTGTTTCAGAGTGTGAAAGATCCCAGAACAGAATTCTCATTTCAGAAGTTCTTAGAAGAAAATGTATAGGTGCATGTGGGTCCCAACATACATAGGATGTTAGAGAGACCCCTTATAACAGAATACTGTTTTGAAACACTACCTAGTGGCCTAACAGACCTACCAGGTTTGAACCAAATAACTCACATAGACTAAGGATAGATGTTCTCATATGTATGTTGTCCTGTGGGAAATATTGTCCTCTTTTAAACTGCACCATCCCAGGAAGGGCATAAATTCTGGGATAATCTAACCTCATCTAATTTGAAAGAACCAGATGGGTTATTTTGGATCTGTGGAAAAGGGGTTTATACCCACCTCCCAGTACATTGAATGTGGAGGGGAACTTGTGCTGTTGGCATTATTAAACTTGGATTTCTCCTACTGCCAAATCAAACTGGAAGAGATCTAAGGTTTCCCTTGCTTGAGGACTTAGAGTGAGGGGGAAAAAGCAGCAGAGCCATTGAAGATAGACTTGATGTAGGATGTCAACAAACTTTGGAGTAAAGATGAATGGCCACCTCAGAGAATAGTAGCATCTCCACTCTCCTGCTGCTCTCTCTCCAAAATCACAAATAACTCACTACTTTCCTATCACCATCCATTTGCTTTCTAGACTATTTTTCTTCACCTACTAAGGGATCAGAAACTTGAAGTGAATGCCAAACTTAAAAACAGTGTGTGCTTTCAAACCAAGCATAGTCTGAGGACTCCAATGGAAGACAACTGCTAATCCGTTTGCTCTTGTAGGTGGTAATTAACACTGTAACAGCTATAATTGGCACAAAGTATCCAGATCAACCCTGAATTTTGTATACATCGGCTGTAAATATTAACTCTTATCCCTTACTTCATGAGGTATTGGAAATCATAAATGTACAAAATAATTCACAGGTTGGGGACCCAGCCATTGAACTGTACTATCAAAATTGTACCTCAGCCCAAATAAGCAGAGACAAAAAGTACACACCCATCAAAAAGTCCCCAAGTGAATTACCCTACTCCCTGAAATAACACACACACACACACACACACACACACACACACACACACACATACACACATACTTCATGTATATATAAACTTATAAACAGTTCAAAATCTTAAAGTGTAATTAATGTGTGAGTAGGAGAAATGAAAAATAGTAGGTTAATACCAATCTATATTCTTCTTGAATATTTTTGTTCATGTGCTCATTAACGTGTCAGCAGCATAAATAATCTGAAGGTTTAAAGCAGATCAGATAGTATAAAACTAAAGTTTAAGGAACTGGGATTATTTATGATGAAGAAAAAAAAGAGATGTAGAAGAAAACGGTTCTCTAAAATGTCAGCAACAGAAACTAGGGAACACTAACCTTCAAAATAAATGCAGTATATGTTCTTCCTTTGAAAAATCCAAATGTAGAGAATTTTATATGAAATATTACAAATAATAAGGATGGATTTGATATTTATTATTCTTTATTTTGATACCACTACAACTGTTTACAGTTGAAGTATTTTAAGTACATCTCAGAACTCTGGTTAAATGGAAACATTATATGTGCACTATTTATTTTTGCAATTTAGCTATAAACTAAATGTATTTTGATATGCTTTAACTGAAAGTTCTCAGCCATTTTATAGATTTCCTAGACTAATTGTGTCTCTAGGTTCATCAGAAAAATCACGAATCTTCCATGTTTATATATTGTATTTATTTATTTGACAAAAACACTTAAAGCACTAACATTTTCTCAGTATCCACTTAGGCACTGTCAGGCACTGTACTAGGAAATTTACAAGATTGCATTATATGATGCAATCTTCATAGCAAGCCCAAGGTTTTATTATTCCTAGCTTATAAATGAGGAGGAGCAGAACATTAAACATGGGATTATGGTCCCCAGTAGGGTTGTGACATTAATCATAAGGAAGACTTGTTGCAAGGATATTCTCAAGCATAAAGTTGTAATTTGATACTATTCAGAATAGTTCTCAACACCTTCATCTAGCTACCAAATTGAAATTTATTTTCATTCTATATCAACGGTATTCATGATGTTAAGATTACAAAAGGACATTGGTACAGTCGTGGTTACAGCTGTTCATGAGCTGAGAAGTAAACTTATTTTTTTTATTTTATAATTTTTTATTTTTTTTTTTATTTTTGAACAACCTTACAAGATTTTAACAAAATAATATAAAATGTGTATATATTCTGGATATTGCAATTACCCCCAGGAGTGCCCCCCCAATTAACCTCCCTTATCCCTCCCTTCCCCTTCCCACTATATCTCTAAAAAAAGTATTAGATTATAAAGCATTACATCTTATCTGGATTTAACTCATGCTACTAGACCAACTTTCTCATTGTCCAGGGTCTAATCCCTACCTCCACAGATGGGTGGAGACAATCGACCCTTAGATCTCTGGGTTAAGCTGATTTTACTCAGCATGATCTCTTCCATAGCCATCCATTTACCTTCGAAGGCTGCAATATCATTGTTTCTAATTGCTGTGTAATATTCCATGGTATAAATGTACCACAGTTTTTGGATCCATTCTTCCACTGAGGGACATCTGGGTTGTTTCCATAGCCTGGCAATAGTAAATTGTGCTGCTATGAACATCGATATTGCTGTGTCACTGTAATGTGCTGATTCTAAGTCCCCTGGAACGATACCCTTATTTTTTAAAGGTCTGATTCCTTGAAGTTTGGACTCCAGGAAAATGAATTAGCTTTTGAGAGTGTGCTGTGGTAACATCCTTAAGGCATTGATCCAGGTCAACCTTGTGGATTAAACTTAGTTTGTGGGTATTAAGTCAGCAAAGGTGTTGAGTCTGTGAAATGTGATCTTTAGGTTGGTATAAATGCCCATGTTCTGCCTTCATCCTTTGCTGTATTGTTTGGAAGGCTCTCTAAGAATATCTTTCATGTGTAGTTCTCGTGGTCTCTTTAGTAACTATGGGCGAAACACAATTCTAATATTAAAGACTTACTTTACTCCCCTGAAAAATTATGATAAATAATTTCAATAAATATATGTACATAAGTTCCATTGTGTTCAGGAGAAAGAGAAAGTAAGTGTACAAGAATAGGAAGATAGATTATGAATTTTCATGGTCAAATGCCTAAAAGACGAAATATCCTAAATCTGGATGGAAAAACCACTATGGGTAGATCAGCTCTAGACTGCTTTGCCACACCTGTGGGTACAAATGCTACCAGCTGTTACACTCTGAGTGAGCCACGCACTAAGTTAAGTGCACTGCGTTCCAAGGCCAAGTTTTCTGCTATCTACTCTGTGCTACGTTAAGAAATGGAGGCTTGCTCCTCACTGAACTTGATTTGATGTTATATATTGGGAGTACCTTCCCACACCTACCAAAGGTGATGATTATATGGAATATATAAGTCATGACTGAGTTTCATAGCCACAAGAATTGGCATATTCTCATGGGTGCATACAGGGTCTCAATGCAGCTGGCACTGAGAGAGGCTGAAATCTGATTCTATCCCAGTATGGCACAGCTCTCTGTCTGGTGCCTGAGCAGGTCTAGAGTATCTGTGATCACTGGACTGGAGATAACTCTGATGCCGCAAGTGGAATTGATGACTTAGCTACAGGGACTTGCACAGTCCTGGGCACAGGCACATCCTGGGCCCACTGCAAGACTGGCAATGATGCTGGGCATAACTAGAGCTTGTACCTTTAGCACACTGATCTCTGAGGTGAAGCAGGCCCAGGGATTCTGTCTATGACATCTGACCTGAGTACAGAATTGCTGAATCTTACCACAGCAGACCTGGCACAAAGGTCCAAGGGAAAATTAGCTTTTGTAACCTGCTCTCCAGAGACTTCAACCAAATTTGAAATATGAAGCACATAATTACTGACACAAGCTGAAATGCACAGTGGAATAAGCGAACTCAATTCAACTCATTTATCATCTTTTTTACTTTATGCGTTGTTTACTTCCTCATGGATTTCCTTGTAGCTGCTGTAACTAGTTATTATTATTGATCTTGCAAAAAGCAAGAGGAAAAAATAGTAATAGGATTTATTTGGGGGTTATTCAGTCCAAATTAATGAAGGAAAAACTGTAATGGCTTAACAGTTTGGGAGAATTCTTTGTAAGGCTAAGTTAATTTCATATTTGTCACTAGAGAGACGCTATTCCGAGTTCTTATTTGAACCCCAACAGCAATTTCCCAGTTCTTGTTAAATCATCTCTGTTACTTAAAGTTGGTCAATATTAACGTTGGAATATGAAGTGACCCTGAAAAGCTCTGGAGATAATGCAGTAATAGTCAGGGGTGAAGTGATTACATTCTAAAAGCTGTAACCTAATGGATGTGCTAATCCTTCTGATGGATGAATAATCTGAATGGATCGCTGGGTGGTAGCTGTAGGCAATGGGGGTGTGGTGGAGGAAGGAAGTCACTGGAGCACAAATTTTGTTTCTTGCTCATTCCTCTCAGGTTCCTGACTGCCATCAGCTAAGGAACTTCCCTCCACCGCACCTTCCTGTCATGATGTGCTGCCTCACCACAGGCTGAAATTCTGGAACTGAGAGCCAAAACAAATCTTTCCTCCTCCGAGTTGTTCTTGTCTGGTATTGTGGCCACAGCCACTAAAAGTCAAATAACAGTTAACATTCTTACTACTTACGGTTGGATGAGTACATTCATCAACAGCAAATTCATGTCATTTTGCTCTTCAGTGTACAATAGGGTTCCTCCATTTTTTGCCTAATTTAGCTCAGTATAATAAGTGGCAAACTGCTGTGCCTTTCAGAATTACACCTATTTTTCAACATCTGCACTCAGCACCTGAGAAATCTGTTCATATTTCATATTCAGTGTATATTTAAAGTAAAGGTGGTATAATGGAGTTCTTAGACATATTTTAACGCCAAAGACAATTTCCCATTTTAGGCATGCTTTTATTATTTTATATTTTAATAATTTGTGATGATTAGAAATGCAAATGGACTATTTCAAAGAGCTGAAATATAATTTAAAACTTCAAATAATTTTAGTTAAGTCCAAAGCAAATTGTACTTGTCAACAATTAATTTCTTAAAAATCAAATGCAATTAATTTTAATCATTATGCCATTTTAGAAATTTATTCAGAATGGTGGATATTATGATAGTTTTACTTTTAATTACTAAATAACTTTGGCTTAAGAATGTTAACTATATTCCCCAAAAGAAATGAGTGACATAGTGTTGGATATGGTATTTGAACTCAGGTTTTCTCTCTTGAGAGCAGGGGCATGGATCCAACTATACAGTCTCTCTAATGGAGAGAAGTGAACTGAATTAACTCAACTAGCATTTCTCTGAACTGTAAGAGACATATTTTTCACTGCATCAATGAGTAGTAATATAGATGTGCCTCTAGAGATTATTCCTTCACATGCAATAAAGCTGTAATTCTGGTAAAATAATTTCCTTAAAGAATATTTTAAAATTTAGCAGTGGGGAGAGTTGAATGTCATACCTTCAGTTTTTGTAATTTTTCTGACCTCTTGCCTTTTAATCCTCATCACAAATCAACTAAAATAATAAATTTAACTTTAAGTAGGAATGTTTTCCTACTTAAAAATCTTCCCTGTGGTTTGCCTATACCCCTAGAATAAGCTTCCCTATCCCCATTTATGGCTTACAAGGTGCAACATGGTTTTTTGTCTGCTTCTTTCTGCAGCCTCATGTTAAATTATCTTCATCCTCTATATGTTAACTTCCCTCACTTTCCTTCAGTTTCCTTTACATATCATATCCATTCTATCTAAGTCTTTGCACCTGCCATTACTTCTATCTAAAGCCTTCTTTAACTAAATTTTAAAATGTGGCTTCTCATCATTTTGTTCTCAAATACATTGTCATCTTCTCAAAGAGATTTTTCTTGCCAGCTACAGGGAATGGATCCACCTTTATAATATGTGATCCTGTTTTCAATCTTTGGAGCTCATGCCATTGTGAAATAGTGTACTGCTTTATTGTTTTCTTTCTTTCTTCTTCTTTTTTTTTCTTTTCTTATTGGATTACAGAGTATACACCAAGATGATAGCATTTTTTGACTGCCTTTTGATTTGCTGCTATGTCTATCACTCAGAACAGTGTCTGACACAAAGTAACACTCTAGAAACCTTTGGTGAATAACAGTTTAATGTCTAATAAGATGCCTTTCAAAAGTGAAACTTTGGAGAATGAATTGTGTAGTGGTTCAGAGCTTAGCCATGGGAAGTCACATTTGTGGGATTTTCCTTAAAGAGAGAGAGGGAGAGAGAGAAGGAGAGAAAATCAACTTTACTTAGTTTTTCTTCTGGTTTTTGCTGTTCCGACATTTAGTTGTGTACATGGTGCTGGGGTTTGAACCCGGGTCCTCGCGTATGCCGGGCAAGCATGATACCGCTGAGCCTCCTCTCCAGCACCCAAATTTGTGGATTTTAAGCCTGATTTTGCCATTAAACATGTGAATTTGCATGCTTTTCCCAACATTTCTGGTCTTCCATTTCCTCACTTGTATAATGCAGATAATGATATACCATTTCTCACAGAGTTCTTAGTCATGCTTATAATTTAGAATAGTTACCAGGACAGTAGGAACAACACATATGTATCTGTGATATAAATGAACCATAGCCAATTTAAGATGTATTTCAAAAGCTTCAGATTTCTTTCTGAGTTATCAGTTGTTTCAGATTACTAACTTTATCCTTTTAATCAAAAGTAAAGAACCATCTATTCAATGTATTCCTTATCAAAGTTTCTGTGTTTGAGGCTTTACATGCAACCTCATGCTATCATCAAGAGTATGTGACTATATGAGTTTGGGGGTCACTCAATAAAGAAATAGGAAATTGAATGTTCATATTAATAAACATTACTAACAATGCTTATTAAATAATTGGCACTCCTATTATTTTTTAGATAGATTTATCTAAGTTTGCTTAGATTTTTATTTTATAAAACTGGGTTAGGGTTCTTTTTGTAATTAGATTACACATTTTTGCTGTCTGAAGAATGTTTTAAATACAGTCCCTGAATGCACCACTTTTCTAAGACACTGGCAGAGTTTAAGTTTGGCTATCTCATAAACATGCTTGTCTAAAACTCTTGTCATCACCTTTCAAGAGCATGGGAATATGTGTTCAAAACAGATCAAATATTTGACAAGAACTGGGTACCTCTGAGTCAAAAGTGACTTCTTCCAAAAGTTGCTTGGTTATACTGTTCTACTGTGCTTAAAAAAGTAAATCCAGGGATGGCTCTGGGCCAAAGTGTCAACTTTCAATTCCCATTCTGCCTTTCAAAGCCTTCCATACTTTTTCCCCTTCGTATTTTTCCATTCTTTTGTGAATATCCTCTCACTTGCATTTTTTTTTTGTTTTTATCGATTTAGGTGTAGTCTTCCAAAACTATTTTTTCTTCCTTTCTACTGACCTTTGCCCAAGTTCCTCTTCCTAGAATATTCTTGCCCCCCATGTTAACATATTAAAACAAATAAAATTTATAATTACTGTTCAAATTTTACCTTAAAATATTAGTGTTTGTGTCAAACATTTATATTCCTTTATTTCTCTATTTTTTTCTAGCTCCATTTTTCACATGTTTTCAACTTTGAAAGTAAGTAAAGAATAGTGTTGGTGGTGAAGAGCTGCAGAAGACGGTTCCCAGCAATGCTTTTCTTTACTGAAGGTACTTGCAACTCTACCCTTCAAGAAGTGGATCTAGTTATTTTTTTCCTAAGTATAGACTGGCTCTGTGACTTGCTTTGGCTGATGGAGTAGATTGTAAGTGGAAAGACAGAACTTTGATTCGCTACCTGAAAAGGACTAACAGCTTCTCTTTCCTTCCTCATAAAGCTAGCCACCATGTAAGAACACGCAGTTCTGACACCAGCACATTGAGAAGCAGGCAAGCCTGCTGGTGGGACAGTCACTTGAATGAGCACAGGGACTGAAGTCTTCTTAGAGCCCTCAGACTTTCCATGCCACCAGCTGAGGGAAGTGAAGTGAGATGAGCCAATGAGTTGTGGAGCAAAACTACCTGCTAATGAAGCCCCAGAAACCCACCAAATCCTGAGCACACAAACTGTGGTTGTTTTAAGCCACCGCATTTACAGATGGAGTGTTACTATGCACTGAATTGAAACCTTTCATTTAACTGCTTGATACAGGATGAAAAGTTATTTTGTATTGAGAAAATTGGAAGTAGCAAGCCAACAGTTTAGAGATTTTCTGTGTATTTTTTGTAAATGTCATCTTTTACTACTGCTGATATGCTTTTTAATTAATTAGTTGGTAGGCTAAAAACAAGTACTTTACCACAGTTTGGTCATCATTAAAATAAAAATAATATAATCTAACTTACAGATCCATTGTGAGGGTTAAATAATAATAATAGTGATTTTTTAGTACGGTGCCTGAGGACATAATCTCCCTATTAAGTGTTTGCAAGGTGATTATTTTTACTCTTCCCATGGAAGAAGTTACTTATGAAAAATCATATTCTGATGTTAAGTTCAGCATTAAACAATAGTTCATTTATGTTTTTATTGATTAAATGTATTTTAATACATAAATCATAAAAACATATATCAAGGGCATAATGTGTTGTTTCTATATAATTTATGATGTTTAAATAAGCTTAAACATATCTCTCCCCCAGGCATTTATCATTTAATTATGGAGAAAACTTCTAAAAACTTTCCTCTAGTTCTTTCAAACATATAGCACATAATTGTCATCTATATCCACCCTATTGTGAATTAGCCCACCAGAACTTCTTATTTGTTTAATTGTAACTTAGTGTCCACTGATCAACCTTTCCCCATCCTTTCCTCCCCACTACTCTTCCCAGCCTTTGATAGGCACCATTCTACTCTCACCAAGTATGAGATTGGCTTTTTCCGATTCCATATATGAGTGAGATCAAGCAACACTTGTCTGTGTCTGCCTTGTTTCACTTAACAGAATAATAGCTAAGTTTACCCATATTGTCACAACTGACAGGATTTCATTCTTTCTAATGACTAATTAGTATTCAAAATTTTTTGCAAGTACTATGTTTATCCATTGAATCAGCTTAATTTGTTGGCACCCTTAAGTTGATTCAATTTCTTTTCTGTTGTGAATATTGCTACAGTATGCATGAACTGCGTTTAGCTCTCATTTTAGTCAGTTTTTTCACTGCTGTGTCTAAAATAAGACCTAACAAGAACAATTTTAGGAGGAAATTTTACTTAGGGGCTCATGGTTTCAGAGCTCTTAGTCCATAATTAGTCAACTCCATTCTTTGAGGCACCAGGTGAGGCTGACAGATCTGTGTGGTAGAAAGAAGCAGGTCAAGACATGACTAGGAAGCAGAGAGAGAAATGCCATGCCAGATACAAAATATATACCGCAAAGGCATGCCCATGATGACCTACCTTATCCAGCTACACCCTACCTGCCTTCAGTTATCAGTTAATCCCTATCAAGGATCAGGGGATTAACTCACTGATTGGGTTAAGGCTCGTATAATCCAATCATTTCTTCTCAGCCTTCACATTGTCATCCAGGAGCTTTTGAGGGACAGCTTTCATCCAAACCATAATATCTTTTCAACATGACAGATTTCATTTCCTTTGATTATGTACCCTGTAATGAGATTGCTGGATCATGTTGTATTTCTGTCTTTAGTTTTTATAAATATTACCACCACCGAAGGGTACAAAGGGTTCCTTTTCCTCCACATACTGTCTAGCTTGCTGTCCTCTGCTATGTTTTGAAAATAGCCATGCCTACTGGACTGAGGTGATAGCTCATTATGGTTTTGGTTTGCACTTCCCTGATGACCATTATTGAACAGTTTTTTCTATGCATGTTGGTCATTTGTATGTCTGATTTTGAGAAATCTCTTTTTTAAAGAGAGAAGGATATATATATAGAGAGAGAGATACAGAGAGAATCAATTTTTATTGAGTTTTTCACATGGCCTTCATTGCTCTGACAGTTGTGTATTTGGGTGCTGAGGTTTGAACTGGTGTACTCACACATGCTGTGCAAGCACCGTAACTGCTGAGCCACCACACCAGCCCCTCTATTGACCATTTTAAATCAGATTACTTCATTGCTCTTATTGAGGTGTTTGAGTTTGTTATATATTTTACATATCGATATTGCAGACATATATTTGGCAAACATTTTCTCTCACTTTGTAACATTTTTTTTACTATATGAATTCTTCCTTTACTGAGCAACAACTTCTTTACTTTGATGCAATTACATTTGCATTTTTCAGTTGTGTTTTTGGTGGTTTTAGGTTCTTTTTCAAAATATCTTTGCAAATTCTAATATCCCAAAGCTTTTCCCTGTGTTTTCTGCTAATAATTTCAAATCTTACAATTAAGTGTTTAATACATTTGGGGATACTTTTAGTAACTGGTAAGAACTAAGGGTCTAGTTTCATTCTTTTGCATGTGAATATCTGATTAATCCAATACCCTTTATTGAAAGACTGTCCTCTTTCCAATGTATATTCTTAGCATCTTTGTAAAAAATCAGATGACTGAAATGTATGAGTTTATTGCAATGCTATGCATGCTGTTCCAATTATCTATGGATCTGTTTTTATGCCAGAATCATGCTTTGTACCTCAGCTTTGTAGTACATTTTGAATTCAAATAGCATAATGCCTCTAGATTTGATCTTTTTATTCAAGATCACTTTAATAATTTGTATTTGTATATGTGTGTATTTATACACATTTTATGATAATTGTCCTAGATCTGGAAGAACATCATTAGTATTGCAAAAGGTATTTCATTGAATATGTGGAACACTTTGGGTAATGTGGGCATTTTAAAGCATTGATTTTTCAGTCTATGAACCTGTGATGTATTTCCATTTGTGGGGGAACTCTTCCATTTCATCCAACAGTGTTTTAAAGTTTTCATGGTAGATTTCTTTCACTTTTGTGGTTAAATTGATTCTAAGGTATTTTGTGTGATTTTTGTAGCTATTGTAAATCGGATTGCTTTCTTGATTTCTACATCAAGAAAGATTGTGTCACTAACAAGTAGTGAACATTTGACTTCTTTCCAGTTTGAGTGACTTTATTACTTTCTCTCATTTGATTACTCTGGCTAGAGTTGGACATATGTTAAGTTCAAGTGGTTAAAGTGGGAAGCCTTATCTTGTTCCAGTTATTAGAGAGAAACTTTCAGCTTTTCTGACATTCACTTTACTGTTATCTACTGGTTTATTTTATATGGGCTTTATTATGTTGAAGTGCATTCCTTTTACACCTAATTTTTTAAGACTTTTTATCAAAAAGGAATGTTGAATTTTGTCAAATGCCTGTTCAGCTTCTCTTGAGATGATCATATGTTTTTGCCCTTCTTTCTCTTGATGTGGAGTGTTGCCTTTGTGATTTATGAATGTTGAACTATTCTTGCATCTTGGTATGAATCCCACTTGATCAAGGTGAATAATATTTATAATGTTCTATTGGATTCAGTTTGCTAAAATTTTGTTGTGCTTTTGCCTTGTTCAGCATAGGGTTAAAGCCATCCTCAAGGAATAAATTTGGAAAAAATTTCCTCCTCTACAAAAATTTTTTTGTAATAATTTAACAATAATCACTATTTGTTCTTTAAAAGTTTGTGAGAAGTCAGCAGTAAAACAATCTGGTCCTGGATTTTCCTCTGATGCAAATCTTTATATTCCTGATTCATTGTCATTAATTTTATTGGTCTGTTCAGGTTTTCTATTTCTCTGTGATGCCAGAGCAGATTTAGAGGCTCTCTGTGAGCTCTGACCTATCCATGGACCTTTGGATTCTGGCTGGTGTTGGAACTCACCATTGCAGCCTAGCACTGAGGTGCAAGGTAAAGTCCTGTGTTAGCTTCTGTGTCTAGCTCCCCAGTGGCAAATACCTGTGTCACTGCTGCATGAGGTTTGAGGAGTGGTGGTGGAGATTGTCAGTTGCTGGTTACTGCAGTTCCAGTAGATCAGTGAGTCAGTACTGGCCTGGGAAAGGAGTTGTGTGACTCTGCCTAGAAGGCAGTTTCAGCATGGCAGACCTGGTTCACACTTTCAAGTCCAGTGCCTGGAATTACCTCCCTCTTTCTCTATCCAGGAGGTGCTTCTCTAGAGGCTACTTGGAACTGACAGAGCAGTAATGCCAGTAACTCTTTCCTGACTTCTTCAATGCATTTTTTATATTTATTACACAAAACCATGTAGTCTCTCACCTCACTTCCTTAGCTCTTGGAAAGGTGGTTTGGTACATAAATAGGTACTCAAACTGGTGTATCTCTGGGGAAGTGTGTACTGGAGGATCTGAGTCAGCTAGCATCTTGCTCTAACTCTTAAACATTTATAATATATATGTAAGTGCTAGAACATGATTGTGTTTGCTTTCTCTGATGTTATTTTAAAGTTATTTTCATAATTAATCTTATATTTACCTGTTGCAAAAGTGTGAATCTTAAAGTCTGTTTTGTTCTTTTATCCTACCTACCCTTAATTCAAATATTATTGCTTTATTTATAATATATTATTCAGAGATTAAAAATCTATTTAGCATGAATTAATTTATTCACTTAGGAAATGCATTCAGTGTTACTATGTGTCATAAGCTAGATTCAACGGTGATGTGAGAAGTGTACTAGTAATAATCAGGAAAAACAGTCCAACATGTTTCATGTCTGAATAAAATAATTGTGGTCTAGCATATAGAATTAACATTGCTAATCACAAATTTTAATATAAAAGTATATTGCGCAGTAAAGGATTAGCTCATTGGGTTTGGGTTGTGGAAACTGTACACATTCCAAAGAGGTTTGCCTTTGCTGGATACCAGGGAATCAATCTCTAGGCCTTGGTGTATACCTATTAAAAGTGTGTTTGTTCACTTGTTCACTTGAAGGTTTGAACTTTTACAAATAATTTGTACTCATAATGTGGTTTACATTAGTATCAGTTTGACCTCTGGAGGAATTTGAGTCATATAGTTTGTTTGCCTATCATGCCTATTTAAGCAGTCCCCCAATAAAAGCCAAGGCACCAAGGCTTGGGTGAATTTCACTGGCATATAATACTTTGTGTTTGTTGTTACACATCATTGCTAGGAGAACGAGGCACTATCCAAATATATAACTCTATTGTGAAAAGACATGGAGAACTGGTTACCAATCTGTGTTAAACTCCACCCTACATGCCTTTTACTATTGTCAATTTTAATGTTTCCTTTCACTACAGTAAGCAGTAGCCATGAGCAAAACAGCTTTCTGAGTTCTATTAGACCTTTTATTGAACAACTGAACCTACCAGAGGTCCTGGGAACCACTGATCACAATAAAAATAGACGTAAAAGATCCATGCATTATGCTCTGAGAGCATCCTCTTGCAGTATTAGAGGAAGGGAAACTTTAGGAATAACCAAACAATTCTGAACACAGACAAACATGTTTCTGTGTAATCATACAGGTGAGTATGTGTGTATGAGTGTACATGTGTATGATTTAATGTTTCTGTGTGCTTATGTATGTGCAAGAATTAACTAAATTTTGAATTTTACCATATCCTCCTATCAAAATCTCTTCCATTTTACATTACATGAACGCTATTCATTTAATCTCATTCTTTTAATGAGATATTCATAATACTATTTATATTAATTTTAATTTTAGTCCTCTGGGAAAATAAAGTACACTTATTTTGGAAATAAATTGCATCTCATAAAGAGCAAGAAATGTGAATGGTTGAGTTTTAAATTGGCTTTGGTTATGAATTTATCTAAATCATTTCTTTTGCAAACAGTATGTAAATATGAATTAAGATTTAAAGTACATTCATATATCATATGCAAATGAATGGTTTTAGTTTACTTGATAATGGAAATTTGTAAGATGTTATATGAAGTTTTCTCATTAAAATAGTATTGCTAATTATTCCTCTAAAGATTTCTTTCTAATGTGTCATTACGGGGTAAATTTTATTTCTTAAATATCTTTGATGTGACTTTTAATCAAGTAGTAAATGAAAGTTTGATTATTACTGTTAATATTTTAGTTACTTAATTTCTAACAGAAATTACAATGAACCTCATTCAACTGATATTTCATTATATATTAATTGTGCTCAAATAATGTTATAGATTAGTGGAACTCCCCAAATGACTACTGGAGCCCAATGCATGATCATTGTTTCATTGATGATTCATGTCACAGTGGAAAGTACTTACCTAGAATCTGCTGTATTCAATGGATTTTAATAGCTGCAAAAAAAAAATCTGAAGCAGGTCTCAATTCTCAAGGTTACAAAAGATAAAATAGAAGGTATTTGGCAAGTGACAGGAGGCATTTGATAACATTATTAGTTGGAATTAGTTAATGCTAACTATACTTATTTAATTGACTATGTACATGCTACAATTGGGTATGGTATGAGTGTGTCCTCCCAAAGTTCTCTTCATTGTGAGGTAGTAAAAGGATGGAAATTTATTCTGACTATGGTGTTCAGAAGTGGAGACTTTGGGTGAGGGGTTAGGATTAGAGTGACTAGGGTAGAGCCTCCACGTTTGAATAATAGTGCACATGTAAGAAGAGCAAAGGAAGAGTACAGCGAATACAGAACCACCACCTGCCCCCAGACACACACACCACCCACTTTCCCTGTCTTTTTTCCTGTGATGATGTGGTACTCTGTGCTGACTTGGAATCCTGCCAGCAACACAGACATCACCAGATATGAGTCTGAATTGGAGCAGAATTGTGAGCCTAAATAATTCTTTTCTTATAAAGTTATCAGTTTCAGGTTTTTCACTACAGCAATGCAAAATTAACTAAAGAATCACATTTTATTAACAAATAAAGTAAAATTTAAAACCAATTAAAAAAAACTTTTCTAACATGACAAAATCAAGAAGTGGCAGAGCCGGGAAGCCCTCCCAATTCATCTTTCTCAAAACCCTGCATTCTTTCAACTGCAACATAGTATTTGAGTGCAAGGTGTTCAGAGCTGTGAGTCATAGCAACAACCAGCTCCTAACTCTCTGTTGCATCTCGAATAAGTTATTTACTGACTTTGATTTTCTGTTTCTATGCTACTTTATTTGTTTCTGACCTATGCTTTATTATTTTTCTTCTTTTTTTCTATTCCTAATGGGAATCAGGTGAGTTAGATAATGTTTAAGGTCCTTTAAGTACTATAGCAACACAAAATTTCTCCTAGGTCTGTAGTTTTCCTTGTTAGATAACATTTGTGTAGTTGTTAAGGATGAAGTTTTCTCTTAAGGTCTTTGTGTATAAGTGATTTAGTAAAGAAAAATAAAAGAAAGACCTCTTATAGTATTTCTGACTTTTAATATCTGGATCATATTTACCCCAATGGAATACTCCACTAACATTTCCTCCTTTTATTTCCATTTTCTGTCTTCATCCTTAATTTGTGAGTGAGTGAGCTGCCCTTAAACCTGAGCCTCTAAGCTGCTCCAGGATGGTGGCACAAGATGGTTGCTAAGCAACCTCACCTATATCAAATGAGTCATTGGGATCTGACTTCTGAGAGTTTTCGTGGAGAATTTGAGGGAAAAGCCATTTCTAATTCTTTTGTGTTTCAATTCAAAAGATAGAGATTTGGAATAAATACATAAAAAATTATACGATTATCAGAAAATGAAAAATTCAGTAAAGTTTTTGTGTTAATTTGCTCATTTTGTTTACTTAAAAATGTCCTTTAATATCATGATGAATTTTTTTATCTCTAATAACAAATCATTACTCTATTTTTATTGATGCATCCTTACTATACATAATATTGGGATTCACTATGCCATATTCATGAATGCACATAACATAGTTTGACTAAACTCCTTTCCTAGTACCTTCCCTTGCCCTTTCCTCTTACCTCCCTGGATCTACTTACTCTACTGATCTCCCTTTCATTATCATTATTATCGTTGTGTTTTGTTTTGTTTTTAAGAAAGAGGTACAGTGAAAGAGATAAAGAACAAACTTTATTTAGTTTTTCATGTGGCTTTCTTTGCTTGGACACTTCATTGTATACATCGTGCTGGGGTTTAAACCACTGTCCTTTCGGATGCCAGGCAATGGCCCTAACTGTTTAGCCACCACTCCAACCCCTTATTATTATTTTTTAATTAGTGATTTATAATTATACACATAAGTAGGCCTCATTGTGTTTTATTCATACAGAAAATAACATATTTTGGTATATTTATGTTGCCACTACTTCCTCATGTCCTTCTCTCTTTCCTTTTTCTGGATCCCTTTCCAAAAAATTAGAGTTGAGTGTTTTCTCGTACATGCAGAAGCTAGAGGGACATTAGCGTGAGAGGAATTATGTTTAGAAAACTTGGGGGGTAGGATACTCGTGAAAATAGAAAGAAGACCAATAGAGAAGTGTATTTATTTTCTTACATTTTCCATGGATTTTATGTCTAGGCATGGCTTAGCTTGGTCTTTGTTCAGAATCTCCAAGATATAGTAAGTGTATCTGCTTTGGATATGTGTTCTTTTAAGGCTCATAATCCTCTTCCAAGTTTGTAAGCTTGTTAACAGAATTAATTTCCTTACTGGTGCTGAATTATTGTGGTTCACTTCATCAACACCAGTAAGAGAGAAGGTTTCTCTGTAACTCCCAATCTTTGTGCTCAGAAGAGACTAGAACCCTCTTTCCAAGTTTCTAGTTAGGGTGGGTCCACACAAGACAATCTCCTCTTTACTTAGCTAAATTCCACTAAATGGGGACCTTCATTATATATTTTCATTTTTTCAGTTCCTTCATTTTGCCACTTAATTTATTGTAATCACAATAGTGATATCTCATCATATTCTTAGGTATCATCCACACCCGAGAAAAGAGACTCAAGAGAGGGTGAGTCATTGGAGATCAACTTAAAATTTTGTCTACAACAAACATTCTTTAAATATCAAATCAGTGTTCTTCTAAGATCTCAAATTATGGGGGATGGAGAGAATAATGGGTAAACTCTTTTTATTTCTACATTCTTCTGATTATCTTTCCTTTTATTATGATTATAAATTAATATTTAAATGTAATGTATTAAACAGAAATTAGAGTTATTCTTATGGGATCCTTATTTCTGGAGAAATGATTATATAACAAATATTGAGGAAAATTATGGGGAGAGTCAAGTACTGGATGATCCAATTTCATGATTACATCCAGTAGATCAATATTGACAGTTCCAGGCTCAGAAAACAGATGAAGCCTGAAGATTTGTCATTAGATTTGATTGATGTATGTGGTAAAGTTTGTACCTGAATAGCAGCCAAATTTCTATCTCAACTTGTAAATCAGATCAGCATTTCCTCTGTGGGAAACAGGGGCACACTTTTGTACCATTTTGCATTTCTGGCTCCTTAGATTTCACCGAAACACACACAGGGAAAATTGGTTTAGGAATATGAAGTAGTTTGTCAAGTGCAAGCTGTACTCAATGACCAGAAGGATGCTAGAGCAATTCCAATTGTTAGTTTGTGGTTTTAGGTACCTGGGGAGCTTATGGAAGAAAACATGAGTTCCTAGTAGCAAAGTGATACATGCTACAAAACCATGTATCCAAGGGCAATTTCCAAATATACATGTGACTGATAATTATTCAAATATTAGAGCACATACAGTATTAGCCTCTCATTCATTTTCACCTGCAGGCAGATATATGTCTGAATTTGTTTTATTATTCAGGTGTTTATAAATCCCATAATAATTTAAATATTTTCTTGTAATTAAATAAATCTATAGACTTTGGAATTGAAATTTCAAAACTAATTCACCTTGGAATATGATCAAGAGTATGTTTTGCACAGGAGACTGATCTTTTAAGGAAATACGTTTACATGACCAAAGCAGATGGGAAGCATTTGACAAGGGTTACCCACCAACCTTCCTTTTTAGTCTTATACCCCATTACAGTCGCCTGAAGTTGAATCAAAAATACAAGGCCCATTGCTTCTGTTAGGCAGATTGAAATATTATGTGCTCTGTCAGCTAAAAAAATTTTCAAAGGCTATAGATAACTTTTGGTTTTAATGCATTAGTAATGGGGTTTTAAGTTTTGGTGCGTATAAGAATTATCTGATTGTATATTCCTTCTCTATGTTAGATTTGATATCCTCGGAAGTTCCCTGGACTTTTATCACACACACACACACACACACACACGAATCATTTCTATATGGAAATGCAATTAAGAAAGCAGGAATCAGATAGGTAGAATGCTGTTTTGGATGCAGTATTGTCATGGAATCTAATGGAGAATTGCACTTGGGAAGTTCAGTATGACAGATGGCTAAGCTAACAACTACCTCAACATGTATGAATTTTTACATGATCATGGGGAACCTTGCCTAGGTTCCTGGGGTGACACAGGGAGGAGGGCACTGAGGGGGGAAGGGAATAGGAAGGACATTAAGAAGAACAGAGGGAGGTAGTATGGGGGAATCTAATCAGAGGGGAACCTCCAACTTCCAGGAGAAGTCCAATTAATTTGGGGCTTAAGTGGGGGGAAACATGGATCCATGGGGAACCCAAGGGGAGTAAACCATGAACTGGCACCAGCCTTGGCTTTTTCTGTCATTATACTTTTGTCCTTGATTGTTTGACGATGAATCCCTCCTGATTGTAAGACCATGTTTAATGAATAAGTTTTTAAAAAATTAAAAGAAAGAAATATATAACTAAAAATTTGTGAAGCATGTGATTTGTTCATTTAACTTCATAATCGAAATAAAATTACTCGAGATGAAGCTTCAACTTAGTCTGTCACTTCAATCTATTTATGAAATATTTCAGTTGCTTGAATGTGCTTTGCATGAATATCTTCTACTGTTTCAATATAAATTTTTTTCTGAGAAAATAAATTAATAAAGTGTTCAAATACAGTATAGCTGGGTTCTCTGTTCAAAGTATTACTTGGCTAAAATCAAGGTTTCAATAAGCTGAATTTTTTTTTTTGAGAGAGAGAAGGACAATGAGAGAGAGATAGAGACAGAGAGAATCAACTTTTTATTGAGTTTTTCACATGGCTTTCGTTGCTCCGACACTCAGCTGTGTACGTGGGTGCTGGGCTTTGAACCCGTGCACTTGCACACGCCAGGCAAGTGCCCTAACCTCCAAGCCACCGCTCCAGCCCCTAAGCTGAATTTTTGTCTATAGACGATGAAGAAAAATTTTGGAAGTCATTGGTAGAATTTAGTTCCTTGCAATTGTAGGGGAGAGTTCCTTGATTCCTTGCTGACAGTTCAGCTTGGGAGCTATTCAGTTCCTAGGCTCCCTGCACTCCTTCCTCTCCTTTGTCAAGTAAGCAAAGAATTATCAAGTCCTTTTGGTGCATATGGATTCTCTTCCTGTATCTCTAAAGTATAAACCCAAATTTAAAGACTTCCTGTGATTATCCCTTTCCCATATGCAATAATATCCTAAATTAAACTCAACTTATTTGGGTCCTTAATTACATTTACAAATCCCTTTTTCCATGCAATGTGACATAACCACAGAATTCATCACATTCATAGCTTTCATCCACATTCAAGGGGAGGGATTTACACCAGAGTGCAGCTCACTGAGGGCCATCTAGGAATTCTGCCCACCGCAATCTTTTCATGCATGGTTTAGATTTATAGGACACTGTCATATGTGAAATGCTTTGTAACTATATCTCAAGTTTTCAAAGTGAAAATGAAAAGACTTGCCATCTTTTTATCATTTCAAGAGTTCCCCATTAATGCACTTTTGGTTTCTGATGTTAATTATAATAACTTGAATTACTTGAGAAATAGAGATGGGCGTTTTGGGCAGGTGCTGATTTTCCTTCTTGAAACCACTGTTTGTTTGATAATGTATACATATAGATAAGGCTGGTAAACTAAGAAAAAGTTAGGTAATCATTATTTATATCGCCCAATTAGTTATTTGGATAATTTCTAAGTTCTGTATCTTGTAAACCTGATGATATTCTTTCCACAATTGAAAACTTGTTATTTGTAATAGGAAAAATCTATTTTTTTTCATGAGAGTTACTTTAGAGAATTTAGGCTTTATGACTTAGGGAATCAATTTGTCCATATATAATTTGGACAAATTTTCAATCCTAAGGTTATTTTAAAGCAATTCAGATTAAAATTTATTTTTAAACTAAATATGTTGTAAGAAGACAGGGAGTGCTAATATTCACTGTTAAATAATTATAATTATTAAATTTATAAAGTATAGATTATCATTTATACTCAATGCAAAAATGGGATTTAGAATGCTAAGTGAGAGGTGGAAATGGCTCTCTGGGGGTAAGTAGTACAAACCATGAATTGTTATGTGTATTTAGTGTGGCTGTAGTCATACCCATCTACATATATGAGAAAGTGACACAGAAGTATACCCAATTCATACAATGCCAATTCCTGGATTTGATATTATATTTACATAAGGTATAATTGATGGAATAACCTGAATAAAGTGTATCCCTAGATTTGATATTATATTTAAATAAGATATAATTGATGGAATAAGCTGAATGAAGGGTACGCAGGTTATCTATGTGCTATCTTTGAAACTCCTTATAAATCTATAATTATTCAAAAATATATAATTATAATTATTCAAAATAAAAATATTGAAAAGCATTATAACTAAAAATACATGCATTTAGAAAACCAGACTATGATAATATAAATACCTTTAGTAAAAGAATATTAGTGGTACATTTTTTCATTGTAAGTAAATCTTCATTGATTTCTTACATCATGTGGGTATGTATTCAATAAAGCTATGTGTTATTGTAAACAAAATATATCTTTCTTTTCTAAAAGCATAATAATCATACTTGAGTTTCTGCATATTCTTGAAAGTAAAATATACCAACAGTCTTCTGAAATAATTAGGACATAAATTTCACCAAAGTCAGCTGTATAGATGCTAGGGGTTGATTCATTAACTTTGTACTGTTCCCATTTGTGTAAAAATTAGAACTTAGTTAGAATTATTAATTTTTAAAAATTTTAAATATTAATCAAAGTACAAAATTATGTCACTTTGTTTCGCCCTGACTTTTCAAAGTGCTATTAAAAGGACTGTTGTTGGAAATAATTTGGAAAATAGACTAGAACTTGGATAATACTGTGGGCTACATATGGAAAGATGGTAAATTCTACGTTGTGAAAGTATATTATGTAAGAAAATATCCTTGTTTCTAGATGATGCAAACTAGCAGGATATACCATTTGATAACTTTTATTATAGAAAAATATCATATATGCAAGATTATATCATATATAGAAACTGAGAAAAATATATATGCATATTGAGAGAAGAAAAAACAAACAAACAAAAAAGAAAACCAAGAAAATACAAGAACATGTTAGCACTTGATAAGTGTAAGTGTAGAGTAAAATGGTTTCCATCATGTTATTGTTTTGAACTTTTTGTAAGTTTGAAATTTTTCAAAATAAATGTTAAGGTAAATAGAGGAAAATAAGCAGGGTTTCTGAATAATTAGGCCTGGTAATGATTCCCACCCAAACTGAAATTCATGGAAAAAAAATCATTCAGAGCATGAAAACTGCAATGAAAGAAAAACATAATTGAATTTCTATAGCTCAATAAAAGAGCTGTTCATTTTCTAAATTACTTTGCTTATTAATCTTAACAGTGTTGTGATAGAAACATCTGTAAAAACAGTTGTTAGAGTTGCCTTTCTAGTAAAAAGTGTTGAATATTAAAGAAAATGCAATGCAAAGAGTGCTTGTTATCCACATTTTGAATATTTGCTTAATTTTATATTACAACTATTCTTTCTTGTGTGGGGGGGCATTATGTTTTCAATGTGAGGCCCCCCAGCATCTCACGTGTTTCAATGCAGTAAGGCTGTGGTGAAATGATTGGGTTATGAGAGCCTTAACACAATCAGTGAGTTAATTCCCTGATAGGGATTAATGAGAAACTGGAAACTTTAAGGGTGTAACTGGAGAAGGTGGGTCACTGGGGGCAAGCCTTTGGGGTATACATTTTGTATTTGGCATGGAGTTTCTCTGCTTCCTGGAACTATGCCTTGACACATTTCCCTCAGCCATGATGTTCAGCCTCACGTGGAGCCCCAAGGAATAGAGCCAACCTTCTGTGGACTAAGACCTCTGAAAACATGAGCCCCTAAATGAACTTTTCCTTCTAAAATTGTTCTTGTTAGGTCTTTTATTTCCAGCATTGGAAAAGCTGACTAAAATGGGGGGTACTAGTGATTGAATCCATGAGTACTCCATCACTGAGTTACATCCTCAGGATCTCACTAAATTGAGCAAAGTGTTTTTAAATTTCCCCATTCTCCTGCCTACTTAGTTACTGGAATGAAAGGTGTGCACTCATGTCTCTGGCTCTACATTCATTGGTACCCTTATACCAATAAAGTAAGAAATAAAATATAATTTTTGAGCTCCAAATAAAAGTACTTTAAATATAAATCATTTATGTTCATGACAGTTTTAAGGAGAGGTAGTAAAATGGCTAAGTAGACAGGACAGGACAATGGGCTCTATCTAAGAGCTAGCTGGTAGAGAGTGATTGACAGGGCATACTCAGGGCCTTCATATGCAAGTGACCATGAGGCTCACCTGTGGGAGCAACTCCTTTGTCCCTGAGTTGGGAAAACTAAGAAATGGGGGAGGACACAGATGAGAACTTGGAAATAATTGCTACCTGTTTTGCATAGATTTTAACCAATGACTTTGGTACTAAGTTTCAATGCCTGCTTTGCATATGTTTCAACCAATGATGTAAATGCATTTCTCAATGCCTGATTTGAATGAATGTTAATTATATTCATACCCCTAATCAATATAACCTCTGGCCTAGCCTCCATTAGATGGTGTCCTGCTTCCAGGTACCCCTCTGCTTTGTGGAGTCTCTGCTCTCCTTCCTTAAATGAATCCTATCCCTTTTTACTCCTCCTTCCATGGTTGTCCATGGATTTTATTCTTCAAATTCATGAGACAAGTACCCAGACCATTGGTGCCAAATTCCCAGGGTGAATTTCCACCACACCAAGAGCTGCTACACCCATATTTTAGCTGGAGAGCTGCTAACACTATTTCAGACTCAGTAATCTGCAGCCAGCCCAAATACCCAATTTTAGGTGGGACTAGCTGCAAACACTAGAAGTGGGCTATTTTGGGTGCTGGAATCTGTATTGGCCCAGACTCCAATCACCAGTGGGAGCAGAGAATCTGGCCTCATCTCAAAAAACCCTTATCACTATCATTCATTCAAATAAGCTTTCTTTAAACAAGAAATTTTCAGAGGGCCAAACAAAAAGAGAACTTTGTAAATTGATTAACTTATGTCAGATTATTTTTTAATTTTTAGAAATAACATTATTTGGTATTAAAATAACAAATTCTTATAGATTTCCCCTCTAAATCATGGTTTATTTTTTTTAAAAATCACAGTGATACATTATGTCAATAAGTAGCAACATATTCCATATACTCTGATGGAAAATATCAAATAAAACCATTATTATTGCTATGATTGATAAAGGCAAAATAAATAAGCATATTCTACTCTAGAGTTAATATTGCAAATAATAAGAAAAACAATGTTTTTAAAACAGAGAGGAGAGTATTCAATACTTATGAGATACAGTTGCAAGATACTACATAAGATATTTGAACAAGTTATACTGCATGCTTTCACAGAAATGTAAATGTTTAATCCTATTGTCAAATATATCAAAATATAACAAGGGATGATAGGAAGGGAAGAGAAGGGGAAATGTTGAAACTGAGATAAAGCAAGGTACGTTCCAAGCATTTATGTCACTGTATATACTAGAATCATGTATATAAAAAATGTTCTTCATAGGCATAAAAACTATGTCACTGTACTAGGGTATTTTAGGAAAAACACAGGACCCAGAACAGAGTCAAGTGATCAGAGGATGGGAGGAGGGAGGTAGAGGGGGGTGGGGGCAGGGAAATTGACCAAATTGTATTGCTGTATTGTGTGCATCTAAAAATACGTGACAACAAATCCCATCATTATGTATGATTATAATGCACCAATAAAAATTTTTAAAAAAGAGAGAAGACAGTGAGAGAGAGAGAAAAAAAAGAGAGAATCAATTTTTATTTAGTTATTCATGTGGCTTTCATTGCTTTGATACTTCCTTGTGTAATATTTCATGTGTAACACTCCATGTGTATGTGGTGCTGGGGTTCAAACCCGCATCCTTGAGCATGCCAGGCAACTGCCATAACCACTGAGAAACTACTCTAGCCCCAGAAAAATTTAAATAAAAAGAAAGACTAAGTATTTTTCAAATTTGAGCAAAACAGGGAGCTTCTCTATGGATGCCTTGGTCATCAATAACAAAATTGTCATAATACCTGTATGGTTTATAAAGAAGAAAAGTGGAAAACCTTGTAATTTCTAGCCAGTTTGTAAAACTTTCTAACAGTTCTATGAATATCATTTTATATAGACACATTGCTAAAGACAATGTAAGTGTTAATGGGCTAAAGGAGTTTGCAAAGGTAGTCAAACAAATCATGTTCAAACGTTACTTGAACTGTTGAATACCATTAAATGGTAATTAATGTGATTTAAAATTTATATTTAAAATGAAATTATAATATTGTAGTTGAGAATTTCACAGTATCCATCAACACATTTATCAGAAGAAGTAGCTTCAAAAAGTCTATAGTTTTAAAAGTACTGTGTTCATAGTGTTATACTTGGTTAACACATATAAGAAAAATTAAGCACATTATAAAGGAAGTTTTGTTTTGTATGGGTGTTGTACAGGTGTCAATCATAACTAGAAGAATTCTTATTTAAAATATAGAATGCCTTTGAAAACTTGTCAATAGCAACAATAGAAGCCATATATTCATAATACACTATAATGTAGGTATTTTCACATATAATTACTATGTTGAAACAGAAAATTCTTATAAGGTAGGTGGTTATTTTATAGGAGAAAATAAAAACTTAGAATTATTATAGGATTTCATCCAATCACATAGGCTGCTAGTTAGAGAATACTCTGGATACTCCAAGTCTGCTTCTGAAGTAATGGAAAAGTTCCAGTTGGTTACATTTAATTAAGTAGCTTCAGGGATGGCACAAACTGACCACTAGTCAACTAATACAGCATGATGAGATTACACTAGAATAGTGTACATGGTGGAGGTATGATAATCTACAATTAACCTTGGCAGACTACGGTGATAGGCTCTTACTAAGTGCTTAATACCTAAGTTGATGAGGCTGGCCTCAAAATAGTGAGAGCCTCCCAAGTTGCTGGAATTATAGGAGTGTACCCTTACTCCTGGCTATGAAAAGCAATTCTATTTGTTTGCTTGTTTGTTTTTAGTTATGATACAATACCAGAATACACCTTGATGTATTGATAAAAGCATGAAACCCAATCCTCTCTAAATCAATCTCCAGCACTTTCACCTCCCCTCCACTCCACAGATCCTTTTTCAATTATTTATAGTTTATATTTTTAAAAATTTTTAATTGGTGTACTGCGGATATACCCCATACCTGGACCCAGTGTGTCATATCCACATATGCACATATGAAAATTAGGTCAGATGCATCCCACTGTCAGTAATACATTTTTTAACCTTAATGTATCATCTTTATATTCAGCAAGACTATTCCATTAAGTTCAGTGGTTAGGGAGATAATTTTCCATGTCATGCAAAGGAAATGCCTTATTGTTTTAAACACAATGAAGCATTCTTCATGATCAAACTGTAGAACCCTATTGTTTGCAGAAATTTCTTTATCTCTGACAGTATCTCCCCCAGTAATTATACTAATAATATTCTGTCTTTTTCATATGTAATTTGTATGTATATTTCATTAATATAGAAGTCGTACCAGTTGAATTAGAAGCAGAATATTTAAGTTACTAGTAAGAGAAAATAAATATTTCAACACAATAACTATGTGAATATTTTTCTAATATAACAAATCAATACTCATGTTAAAATTTTATATTTAACAGTTCTTAGTTTCCAAAGGAACATTCTGATAGTGATTATGAGTTGAAAAATAATTCCTTATTTTACTAATGAATAGCTCTGTATTTTATATGTTCCCCCAATTCCTTTCATAAAATTTCCTTTTATCACTTTTATCTATTAGCCGTAACATAATAGTAATAAAACTGAACAACTGATAAGTTGAAAAATCATATATATGTATAAATATATATATTTATATATGTTTAGTACTAGGGATAGAATCATACTCAGTGCTCCACATGAACCTTTTACATCCCCAGTTCTTTTTTATTTTCAGAGAAGGCCTTTCTAATTGGCCCAATATGATCTCAAACTTGCAATCCCTCTGCGTCAGCCTCCTGAGTAGCTGGGACTATAG
>PVKS010019685.1:0-37999 GCA_004027875.1 Aplodontia rufa
TACATTAAAACAAAAGAAAGATTAACCGAGAGTCTTAAATTTTAAGAAAACCTGGAATCATTATATTTAAATGACATTTTTGCGTTGCTTAGGAAAATTGAAGTTATACTTAAAGATAATAAAAAGTTGAACAATGTTAATAATTCTATAATAAATAAATATTAATCTTATAATATGCAAATAATATGATAGGCATAATATCTTCTGATTCAATGTCATTTGAGAGAATTCACACATCTGTTTAGTTTAAGATAATGAAATGCTACATATAAAATGGTAGCTGCAGTGACAGCTATTGCTACTGCTGTTGCTACTACTGTGGCTGCCACTATTACACTATAATAAGAGTGACAATAACTAACATTGATTATTATTTATTTATGGCTTGTTATGTGCCATTCACTATTATTAAAGTGCTTTACATACATTAACTTATTTAATCCTCCTAAGAACTTATGAATTAATACTATTTTTTAAAGAGAAAGAGGGACAGTGAGAGTGTGTGTGTGTGTGTGTGTGTGTATGTGTGTGTGTGTGTGTGTGTGAGAGAGAGAGAGAGAGAGAGAGAGAGAAAGGGAGAGTGTGAGAGAATAAATTTTATTTAGTTTTTCATGCGGCCTTTGTTGCACTGACGCTTCATCATGTACGTGGTGCTGGGGTTCAAACCCATGTAACTGTGCAAGCCAGGCAAGCACTGTAACTGCAGAGCCAATGCTTCAGCCCCAAATTAATACTATTAAATTGAGACTTTGAGATAATAGGTGAAGAAGTCAAGATTCAAAGAATGTTTCTCTAGAGCCCTCACTATTAAATAAGCAAGATCCCCCTCCCTTTTTTTTGAAGAGAGAGAGAGGGAGAGGGAGAGAGAAGGAGAGAGAGAGAAAAAGAAATAGAAAGAGAGAATTAACTTTATTTAGTTTTTTATTTTGCTATTTTTTTTTTTGCCCCGATACTTAGTTGTGTATGTGGTGCTAGGGTTTGAACCTGGGTCCTTGCACACGCCAGACAAGCGTGATAACTGTGCTGAGCCACTGCTCCAGCCCCAGGCAAGAACACCTCTTAATATATGAATAAACTTCAAGATATTTTCTATCAAAAATATTAACTAATATTTTTGTCTAATAGTTTTACCTGTTAATAACACTTTCAAGTGATCTTCACTTATAATGTGGCTGGTATACAGGTGTGCATGTGAAATACTTATATCAAATTTATCTATGATGGATGAAATTGTATCTACACATTTCATCACCTATAAACTCTATATCTATAAAAGAGAAAGAAGAGCACTCTAATTCAGTGTGATACAGTATTTAAAATTCCTTTTTAAATAGTAAACATAAGCACCTCCAATTATTTTAAATATAAACAAAACTTTCCTTTTGCACATTAGCTTTATAAGTTTAGTCATTAAACCAACTATAAGTATAATCTATATTTTCGTCAAATATCTGCCACATTTTAAATATTTTGTCCATAGTCTTGAAGTCATTAATTTACATTTTCTCAAAATTATATATAAGGGAAATAACAGTAAATATTCTTATTCTAACTAAAATATTAACTAATTTGCCATTGATCATGTTATATGTAGCATTCCTTAAATTTCATCTTATATAGGTTTAAACATGAACTAAGAAAGTAAAATTCTCTTGTTAATGATATGTTGGTATTGTTTTTTAGAATGCAATGTTTAACAGATTTGATTACCACTAGGTGGCACCAAATACAATAGATAGAAATATGAAAAACACACTTATCATGCATTTCCTTTATGTGTTCTTCTTTTGCTAGGAGTTCAAATTTCAGAGACTTCATATTTGATGACTGCTTAGTGAGTTCATTAGTTGCATTCTATATAAAAAATAGACATGAATTTCAATACGTTTTTCAATCTTGATCTAAATAAAAATAAATGCCTTTCTGAAGAAGAGTAATAAATGTACAATTATGTAGGACAATAATTAAAATGAACATTTTTTACATTTTAAACATTTTTATATTTTTGAGCAGAAATAATATGTAATACTAAAATGTTTATATAGTATGCCTGAGCATAGAGGAACGCATCATATAAAAATACAAAGTACATGCTCCAAATACATTTATAGGAAACATGAATTATCCCATTAAAATATAAATGTATGATTAATGAAAAACTTTGATGGCTTAATAATATCACTTAAAATGAGTTCTGTATTTACTTTCAATCTGTAATAGACTAAATATGGTCACAAATAATTTGCTGCTTTTCTCATCAAGCAGTGTGATCCATTTTGCAACCCTCTGAATCTAGTCTGGCCTGTTATTTGTTTTGACCAAAAGAATGTGGCAGAAATGATAAGGCAAATATCAAGTCCTGAGTCTTAAAGCCTTGTGTCTCTCACTGTTTTGGAATTCTGCTGTGGGATCATCTTGCAAGGAAGACAGTTGAAGGTCATGTGAAAGACTACAGAGATACCCCAGTTGACAGCCAGCAAACAACTGGGTGGAACTATCCTGGGCATTCCAGCCACATATATAAATATTTGGAATAGTTCTTCCACTAACTTTCTGAACTACAATAAATTGTTTTGATTAAAACTCTTCCTAGGCGTGGATATTTGATTAATGGTAATTTTTTTAATTTATAAGGATGAAATCATTAGTCACACAAGAAAAATGAGTTAAATTCATCATACCAGTTTTTCATATTGCCATAGCACATGTGAATTTAAAATTTGAAATAATTTTAATTTTTATATTGTTAAAAACCCAAAGAGCTACCTCAACCTGTATCTATTTTGAATGTTATAAATTTTGATCCAATGTATTTAATGAAACCTAAATTTTCATGAAACATGCAAAATATTGCATGTTTACAGAGAGGTACAGTGTCCTGTTTCTAGCACTGCTAGAACAAGATATGCCATACTAGTAAATTTACCAAATAATTGAAACTTTTAAACACTAATCTTAAATTTTTATGGAATGATTTCATTCAATTAAAATATGAACATCCATGATTATGTCAATAATGATACTATAATAGTGACATGTTACAAATATTATCACTAATTATCATGAGCTATTACTATTTAAACTATCACTATACTATAATTTAGTGATCCCTTAGGAACTAGTGTGATAAAAATACTACTCTAAGTGGTCCCCAAGTCCTGTGTTTTTCTAATTTTGTATTTACTTTAACTTTTCCTATTTCCTTTTTATGTCAATCTGTTGTTTCTACCTTTTTGCCTCTGTCAATATTCTTGCCTAAAACAATCATCCTGATCCCTCATATGCATAATTCTAATTTGATGCTTCTAAAATGTTTTCTGATGACAAGTAAAATAAATAAACTTAGACCTTCACTTAAAATAAAAGACAATAGATAGTAAACCCCGTCTGATAATATCTTCAGTGGATTTTAAAATAGTTTTTTGATTCTTTTCTGGTTTTAGACTTCAAGCTGTATTTTATGTGGCTGAAAATGCTGTACTTCTGAGAGTTCTGGATAATGGATTACTAAATTATAATAAATAAAACAATGCCAGCTTGATATATACTTTTGCGAAATTTTTTAAGTCTGACAGCTACTCATTTGATCCTCAAAAGTCCTTCTGAAATGAGTAGAAATGTATTCCTTCTTTAGAACTTTGGAGTACTTAAGTAATTCCTTTTTACCAGGCTCCCTAAGAAGGTAGTAACCAACAAATGATAAAAGCTCAGGTCTTTTCCCCTATTAGCAATCTTTAACTGAAGCATGGCTTAAAATCTGGTGCAAAATGTCACAGTGGTATAGACACATCTTGGTTAGAGCTTTTCTACGCTAAGTTTACTGAATATTTTTAAAAATTTACATGGTGTAGGGTTAAAACTTGAACTCTAGCCAGCTGGTTTGCGTTCCAGTCACAGCTGTTCTATTTAGTAGCTGCATGACCTTGAACAATTAACTTGTTCTCTCTGTGACTCAATTTTCTAAATTGTGAAACAGAGGTAATATTAGAACCTATCTTTAGGGTCAAATGAAACTTACGTGGTTGGTATTTGGTAAGGCACTTAGAATTAGCATATTTATAGATTATTAGCATATTATGAGCCTATATATATATATATATAGGCTCAATAGTTTAAAAACTAAAGTCCTTCATTAATTTTAATTTACAGGCAAACTGGAAGAGAATATGGTACATATCAAAGAGAATGCTCTTCAACAATCAGAATGTCAAAAATTCGCAAATATAAATTGGAATGTTATTTAACTCAGGTTCAACAAAAACTACAAATCAATATAAACAATGATGCATTTACCATCCATTAAAAGGAATTTATATACTTTTAACATTTAATCTATCTATGTAACACTGGGTCTTTGGGGAAACATGTCTAATATGGGCAAAAATAAAGATACAGAAAATGCACCTAAGCACTTTAATGATTCTAAATGAACCAAAGACATTTGAAAAGTACACATAAGAAATTACAGCCAGGTCAGTGGAGCATGTTTGTAATTCCAGCAACTCAGGAGGCTGAGGCAGGAGGAATACAAGTTCAAGGGTAACTTAGTAAGGTCCTGTCTTCAAATAAAAAATAAAATAAAATAAAAAAGGGCTGGGGATGTAGTTGAGCTATAGGGTATTCCAGGAATGATCTACAGTACCACACACACAAATATATATATTAATTGGATAAAATAAAAAAGATACCTGTAGATCTTTAAGAAATTTAAATCTAACCAACTTTTTCAACTAAACATAAAAAATATCAGTTAGAATTAAGTTACTTCTTAGATAATCACTGTGTTAGAAGTTTGATATCCATTTTGGGCTAGATTGTGTTCCCCTAAAATGCATATGCTTAAGTCTTCACCTAACTCCAACACTTCAAAATGTAATTATGTGGAGACAGGACCTTTAAATATATAACCAACGTCAAATGAGGTTTTAGGATGTGCCCTAATACAATTTTACTGGAATTTTTATACAAAGAGGAAATTAGGATGTGGAGATGCACAGAGGGAAGGCCACATGAAGACAAAGGAAGACAGCCATCTACAAGACAAGGAGATAGGCTTTGGATGAGGAAATAGGAAATACAAAAACAAAAAAAACCTGTCAAAACTTTGATCTTGAACTTCCAGTTTCAGAACTGAGAAAAAATAAATGTTTATTTTTTCAAGCAAGCTAGTCTGTGTGATATTTTGTTATGGTAGTACTAACAAACGAATACAAAATTGCAATTGAAATTTTTAGTAGCAGAAAGTATTATATAAATTTCTTCTAGGAAATATCTACATAAAAACATGAAACAAAATAAAAGTAAACATTTATCCTTTTTTTTAATCTGTACACCCTGATCAGTGTTTCCAAGACTTCAGGTTAGATACAGACAATTAAATGGAATTGCTTTTGGCATTCTCATGTTTCACTTCTCTGACTCAGACGTTCCTTCAAAACAAAATAAACATTTATCTGTGGGTAAAAACTTATACCAAGAAAAACTATATTTTAAATAAATTACAGATAGTCAAATTGGTCTACTTTCACTCAAAATTATGTTAGACCATTTGTTTCTTTTATTTTTAATTGCTTTCAGACCATTTGCAGCCAAAAAGTCAAATAACTAAACTACAAATCAACTGAAAGGTATTAATTTAAAAAAATTTAGAAGTGAGCTAATACTAGATTTAACATTTTATTTTATCTTCGTGAAAAATGAAGTTATATTAGGATCATGAAAAATAGTTATATAAGGATCATAAAAACAAAAGAAGATTCACAGAAATGTGAATTAAAGTCTATGTAAGACCAAATATCAACAATTTTTCCTTTTAGCATATTAAACCTAAACAATAAAATCTTCAATTTATATATTTTATTGTAAGTTTTCAGAGAAAAAACATCTTTTAAAAGAAGATACATGACTCAAAACTTTCATAATAATTTTTTCTCACATTTCTAATATTATATAAGGTATTTAAACTCAAACTGTTGTTGAGGTAAGTACTACATGTAAAAATTTTTGGAGAACATATTTAAGAAGTATTTCAATCAATGCTAGTTTTATAGGTGCTAATTTCTAATAAAGAAAAATATTTTCAAGCAGATGCACTCACTTATTTTAAATTTAGGCTATTTTATTCTATTCACAATCCTTCACTAAAACATCACATGTTTTGGTTGTAAACAATCAATACCATCTTAACAGCAACAGTAATTCCATTTATAATGAACAATGTGCATTTAAAATATTTTTCCTTTCAGTTATTCTTTATAAATGTGGCCCTATATACATTGCTTTAGCTTTCAGCAAGCAATTCCCACTGAAGAAAAGAATTAAATATGTGAAAAACAAATGAGCTTGTTTTAGGCAGCATGAAAATGAACTCTCCAATTAAAACTCATCAATCCTTTATTACAAGGTAATACTATTTAAACTAAGGTCAGCCTCACTTTTAAGCTGCTTTATCAACAAAAGGAACATAGCTTTTTATTTTTACTCTCAGGTTTAACTCACTGAAATCTACTAAACCAATCCATCTTTGATTTCAGCTTCTTCTCCCACCTTCTACTACTTCTTAAACCAAAAAGGACCAATCTAAAACAGTGTGTAGAGGAGAGCACTTGGGTATATGTTGATACTATGTCTGAGAGGATTGTGTTTAGTCAGAGTGGGGCATGAGGAGCCTAGAGGAGTTACATTGGAGTAGAAGACAATGACCAGTTTCTATTAGCTCCTAAGTTAGGACTTCATGGTGCCCAGTCATTTTTTTTTCAGAGAATTGTACTATGAGTCACTAGGTAAGAATCTCCTAGACTAAAACTGAATGATAAAGTCAAATGTAATATTCATAAATATTGGATGCCATATTTACTTTTATTAGAATAAATCAGAGTGGATATAAACATGTCTTTGAGGATGCAGCAACTTAATATGTTTTCATGCCTAATAAACTTTAAAATCACCTTTAGTTTACACTGCAATTGCTTCATTTCCAGATCCATGCTCCTTGAAGGACTCAATGAGGTAATGTGTATCTGTGGAGCTGTTACCCGGGAAACTTCTTCTGCCAAACTTGTGATTTCAGATGAGGACTCCAATTTCTTTAGTAAATCCTCTTTTTCTTTCCGAAGCTCTGTCAAATCTAAATTTAGCTTCTTAAAAAAATAAACAAAGAATAAATATAAATATAAAAGTAAATACAGTTAATTTAACAATTTTCAGCATAAAATCCTATAGGTGGATAATGTTGAAGAAAATATTATAAAAATTATAAAAACTTTACAAAATTTCTAACCTCCATTAGCTTTTGCTTAAGATTGTGGGGCTTGTAAAGTTAAAACAATATGAATCAGGTGTACTCAATATCTTTAGATTGGCTGGTCTTTACTCATGATGCACTATTTCTTTGCCTTCACACATACATGGGTGAGCTAGAGAGATTAACAGATTTGATAACTTTGACTTCAGGACTGACACACTTAAATTTGGTAAAAGCCAAGCTGGAGCAGGACAGGATAACAGATGTTAGTTATTTATTCCACTGGGTTGGTCTTGCTATTTTATATAGCAGCCAAAATATTTCTCATTTAGTAACATAAATGTTAAGTCCAATTAGCAGATAAGGCTTGTTAGGGATTTACTTCAAATAGCTGCAAACAAACTCACTCAGTTTCATGTACTTGGTTGATTGTTGATAAGTCCTGTTTGTAACGGGGAGGTAGAATTGCAGTGAACTTCTAATATTTGAAATTATGATAACAAATATTTTGTTAAATTATATGCTAGTAATTTTTTTGAGGAGTGAAAAATAAACCATCTTTTAAGGAGCTCAAATGTGCAGCATTACTGGCAGCATTATTTTGTAATAAATGCTACCTTATAGAGTCTAAGATATATCTTAAAAGCTGAGGACATAGATTAATTTAAAAAAACATTTGTTTAATATATGTATATAATAATCCTATAATTTCTCTCATGACAGAAATGTTAGTTTGTCATAAGGTAGAAGATACTTGTTTGACTAGGATCAACTGGGGATCTCTATCTACTAGGCTACATGCTTACTGATGGAAGATGTGCTACTCTGACTATATGCCTAGCTCTGCAGTCCTTCCATAGCCTTCTAAAAGATTATTTTAATTTAAAATTTTACTTCAATAAGTACTGAGATTTGTATTGATTTATGTTTAGTCAATTATTTCTAAGCAATTATAAAACAGAATTTAATACTATAAAATTTTAAAGTAGATACTACTAATTATTTATTTAAATAGAAGCTTGGGATGGGACTAGAGATCATTATGCTAAGTGAAATAAACCAGGCAAAGAAAGACAAATACTTCATGTTCTCACTCATACACGCAATCTAGAAAAGTTAGTCTCATAGAAGTTGACAGAAGAAAGTTGGTTACCACAAGCCAGGTAGTGATAAGCGAGAGAGAGGGATGTGGAAAGATTGATCATTAAGTATTAGGTTGTAGTTATACAGGAGTAAGAAGTTCTGATGCTGTACTGCACAGTGGTTGGTTTTATTTGTTTTTCTCTTTCTATATTTCTTATTGGTGCATTATAGTTGTACATAATGATGGGATTTATTGTTATATATTTGTACATGCACACAATAAAATATAGTTTGGCTGATTTTAGATAATGATAATATAGTATATGCTTCAAAAAATTAGAAGAATTTGGAATATTTTCAACATACAAAAATGATATATGTTTGAGAAGACAGGTGTGTTTAAACTTGACTTAATATACAATGTATATATGCACTGGAATATCACAAGTACCAATTTATGTTTTTACATACCAGTTAAATTGTAATTTAAATTAAAAATAAATATAATATTGAGAAAGCATAGATCTCTGAAAATAAAATAACCCTTTAAGCAACTGGAAGGAGAAACAAGAATACATATACTGAATACTTATTCTACAATAATCCTGTGGTAGATACAATTTTCAGATGACCCCCATGACCTATATCCTGGTATAATACCTTCCCCTTGTATATGGGTGGGATCTGAGAATAAACAGGCTAGCACTACAATGATCAAAATATATTATGCTAAAAGGAGAATTCTGTGCCTGCAATTAGGCTGCTAATTAAGGTACTTTAAGACTATCCTGGCTGGTCTTAACCTGATGAGTTGAGCCCTCTCAAAGATTACTAGGGCCTCCTTCCTGAGAAAGAAAAGTACAAGCTATCATGACAATGAGAGGACTATTGAAGGAACCGCAAGGCAAGGATCTACAGGAGAGCTTAAAGATATGAGAACGGTCATTGGTTGGCAGCCAGCAAGAAAAGAGGGGCTTCAATTCCATATCCATAAGGAACTAAATTTTTTTAAGAAACGTGGATTTGGTAGGGCGCCACGCCGACATACTGATTATAGCCTGCGACACTCTGAGCAGAAGACCTCTAAGCTGTGAAAGCCTCCTGACCCAAGGAAACCAAGAGGTAATGAAAGTGCATGTTGTTTCTTAGCTGCTTAGTATGTGGTCATTTGTTATGCAGCACAGAAAACTGGTACAAGTTACGATTTTTAAAAACTTAGCCACCTCAAGCAGGTATCTTAAATCCTATGGATGTGTAGTTTCTGTAAGCCTCACTGTACAGTAATTTTGTTTTCCTTATTCATAATTTTGTAATATTTAAATTGCTTCAAAATCTTCCATATTCTATGCTTAGAAATATAAATTAACTCTATCAGATCTGCATTTGTAGTTTATTTGACAAGCAAAATGGTTCTGTTTAGAATCTTTCCTTTCCTGTTCTCAGCAATAACTCTGGTATCCCATGAACAAGGGTGAAGATGTCTCCGTTGGCCCTCTCTTCCTTATTCTCTTATGCCGGAGTGCATTCACAAATGGCTTTTATTTTGGGCTCTGACTGAAATTTTCTATAGGATTTCACATTTAGATCCAGAACTTGACTCAATATTCTTATATTCTTACATTTCAGGTGGAAGGCATTATACTTATTCTGTATTTTCAATGATAAATGAAAAATCTGTAACCCTTGCCTCAAGGTAGCTACCAGACTATAAATTAGAAATATTTAACAATAAACTATAGTTTTATGGAGAAACAGAACAGGAAGCTAAGGGAATTGCTACTGTCCTCAGTTCCTGCCTAGTAAATGCTGAATAGAGGTGGTTTCTTTCCATGTGTCTGCACTGGTAGGCTGGGTCGCATGTGTCCTAGAAACTAGAGGCTGCATCAACTGCCTTAGCCTCCACTGTAACCAGCCTGCTTCCAGTTTTTATGTGAGAGAAGGTATCTGCTAGAAATACAGGTGAGTAAACTGAGGGAGTCCTGGAGAAAGAGAGCCTTTCTTTACCACCAGGTACCTTTGGTAAATAAGTTTAAGAATGAATTATCAGAAAAATAAATCAGGGCCTAAAAAAAGATTTTTCAGGTCCAATTAGAGTAAAGGATTTTCAAAGAAGTCTGAAAGAATCATGTCCTCTAATGAATCCTAAAACAAAAAAATTTTTTTAATATTTGCTGGTTTTGATGTCTCCAAAGAATAAAATATTCAACACCTGCCTATTTAATGGATACCATACTAGCTGTAGCATATAAAGAAAATGCTTTTGAATATTCAAATTCTTTAGAAGTAGTACTCCAAGGGAAAGAAACAGGATGGTGTAGATGTTTGCATCTAACCAAAGACTGATTCACTGATTCTAACCTACATTGTTTTTTTCTGGACAATAGTTACCCTATAGCACTCAAAGGTATGGTTCAGTTTTTCCCATATGTTTTTCACTACTACAGAAAAACTTAAAGTAATGAACCGTTTTAAAAATTAGGAAAAATATTTTTAGCTGGGATAGTAGGATCTGAAGAACAGATACACAGAAATTCTAGAGAACCCAGCCAAATGTGAGGTTGTACGCCAAGGTTATAGCAGCAGAGATTTTGGGAAGTCCTTAGAAGAAATGGCTGGTGGAAAACAAATTCTTTCCAGCCCAAGCAGACACAAAGGTTAGACCTTGAATGTTGCAAAAGGTCAATCAGCAACCAGAGTAAAGAGTGAGGTATATTTCCCATCTGTGACTACAGAGTATTCTCCAATTTTTCTGTCTCCTTCTGAAAGCCAAAGGACTTGACAGTAAAAGTAGGGAAAAGCAATCACTGAATGGGAGTGGTCTGTTTCGATTTTTTCAACAAAATCTCTAATCAAAAATTCTTAGATTAGGACTGACAGGACATTATTTAACATTGAAGACAGAAATAAGTTCATTTATATTCTCACAATCTGATATTTGCAGGGTCAGAAATTTTAAAATCTTGTTTTTCTTTAAAAATTATAAGTTGAATATTGTTTAGAATTGAAGCAGAGAAATTCCTATATGAATTCACCTATGTGAATTTTATAAACAAGAATCCTCTAGGAACCCCCTTAGAAAGAGAAATCTTAATGATATTTCTTCCTCCTGTGAACAGAGTCAATATTCTTTTATTTGGAATACTATGCTTTTTTAGGGAATAAAATGGGAACTAATGAAATTCTGTATGTTGTGTTGTCTGTATATAAGACTAAAGCATAGTCAATCAAATAATTTTGTGAATTATCAAGAACTTAAACAACTGATTATTAGATCACCAACACATATCATTTCTATATAGGTACTCAAAGAGATAAATCGTTCAGATTCATAATTCTTTCAAGTTTAGTAATTTTTTAAAAAAAATCCCTTGCTTTATTTCTTTTTATGAAGAGAGAAAGAGGGAGAGAGTGAGAGAAAGAGAATCAATCTTATTTATTTATTTTTTCATCTGGCCTTTGTTTCTTGACCCTCAGTGTATATATAGTGCTGTGGTTTGAACCCAGGTCCTAACACATGCCAGGCAAGTGCTCCAAGTGCTGAGCCACCACTCTAGCCCTAGTAATAAAAATTTTAACTTTAAAACATGAGTTTTGCTTTGTTATGATATTTGAGACCATCAGGAGAAAAAAGTAAAAACTTAAAGCCAACAACAAAGAGATCTTAGAGATGTAATTATGTATATAACAAAATATCTTATGAAAAATCCACTCAGTTACATCACTCACTTATAAACTGTTTTCTGACAAATGCAATTATTAAAAGCCTACATAGGTTTCACAAAATGTCAAGCAAATGAAGGTAATATAGAGGACTTTTCACCAATACTTTTGCTATTAGTTAGATTTCAGTAGCCTTTAGAGACCATTAAGTACCCTTTGGCTAATTGGCCAATGGTAGATTAATCCCCTTTTTATTCCAGCAGCACTATTTTAACACCTTTATACTCTGTCAGCATAGTGTCTGAATGACAAAATAATATTGTGCATGAATAATAAGCAGAAAAGTTAAATTAACATTTCATGTTTCACATGCCATACCTGTGTGTCAGAGAACTTTCTTTTTAAGTCACTGACATTCAAGTTTTTAAAATAATCTCATGTTGACATCTTATTGAGGTGAATTTTCCTAATTATTGCTAATTGCCTATCAAGAACAAAACTCTTCATGAAGTGCAGTTGTCTAGCACAGATGAACCAAGTTCCAGTGTGCACATTAAAGACAAAGCATGACACTTAAGGTGCTACTTTGTTATAAGGTCATTCTAAATATGGTTTGCAATTAACAAAGCAGTTTTTTGTGGTACTGAAAATGCCAATCTGTCTTGATGTGTTCAAATTAGATTCTATCAGGGAAATATGGATATCTGCATATAGATAAGAGATATGCTACTCTCAAATTTAAAAGGAGTAAAATTAATTCAATGCCCTTGCATTTTGTAATATAAGTTCTTATTAATGTCCAATCAAATAATTATTTTATAAATATGTTCATATGATTTCTTTTTTTTATTTTTATTTTTTAAACAACCTTACATGATTTTAACAAAATAATATAAAATGTGTATAAAATGTGTAAATATTTTGGATATTGCAATTATCTCCAGAAGTGCCCCCCCCAATTACCCTCCCTTATCCCTCCCTTCTTAAATTGAAAATAAACACATTATTTCAAATGTCAAATTGTTCAAAACAGTTTACTAAGACTTTCAATTCTCAAAACAGACCAAAATACTGAAAACATTTAATATGTATCCTTTAATTTGCATTAGGACTTTTGACATTGCTGATACTAGCAATGTAAATTTCAAAATAAACTAAATAACTAAACTAATACATTTTAATTGAATTGAAGTCAAACCACATGACTTTATCTTCTATTCCTATAACTATGTGAAAAATAACAGATGTACTGTATGTGAAATCTGAAAATTAACATATATGGTTGACTTCCAAGTATTCATGGACAAAATTGACATTTCTATTTATAACAAAAAGTTTAACTATTTGTTTGTAATTTTAAATTCTCAGTTGAAGTCACCAGAAGAAAAGCCCTCCTTACACATCAGATACTAAATACAGATAAAGACACTTGAAACCAAAAGCATATCTAGAAGATTCATCATCACCACTATGAAAATAATTTCTCAGTGTCTGTGTGGTAGTATTATAAGCTCAGTCACAGCCCTCCTAAGTACTTGGTCTTCACATGGTTTGCTTGCTACTGGCCATGAGATTGCAATGCATTTCCATTCTTAACTCTCTTCCCCAGTAATAAAAAAGAATAGTAGTGCTATTTGATGTTTCAAAGGAAAAACTGAGTAACTAAAATGCTTTTTGTTACTTTCCTTTTCATTGTTTAAACTCAGCTAATTCAACATAGAAGTACCTATTCCTCAAATATACTATACACACATCCTCTCTCTCCCTCTCCCGCTCTCTTTTGGTAGCAGCGATTGAACTCAAGAGCACTCTACTACTGACAGACCTACCAGCTCTTTTTTATTTTGAGATAGGGTCTTGCCAAATTCCTTATGGCCCCACTAAATTGCTAAGGCTGGCCCTAATCTGCAATTCTCCTGCCTCAGCCTCTCAAGCTGCTGGGATTACAAGTATATGCCACTGTGCCTGGCTTACATGTCTTCTTTGCTCCACCCCTTTTTTTTCAATATTTTTTTCAGTAATTGAAATGGTGTGGAGGCAGGAAGAAAATAATCATCCCCAATTAAACTATCTAAACAACAAAAAAAAGAAAACATTAATAAACATGACAAATCAACAAAGATGGTATTTGGCATTTTTTTGGTGATGCTAACAACCATACTTGTTTCTAAATAAAGAATCATAAATTTTTAAGTGAATTCATAGTGACTGAAGGATCAGGAACAGGCCATCGAAGTCTAGAATAAAATCTGCAGAAGTCTCATGAAGCCTCCCTCATTCTCCTCCAATTAAACTCAAATCTCCTAAAAAACAATTTTCCATACTTTGGATTGCCTTTCGGTCCTAGTGGAGGGGTATTACAGTAGTATTATTTCTTATTGTAATGTATTTTTATTGATCAGAAAGGCCTTTGCAGACTAGCCTGAGGAAATCAATGCCCATGTATAGTACTGTTACTGAACGTCAGTGAGAATCTAGGCAATTAAAAATTGCTCATAATATTTAATTCCTGTACTGATTTCACAAAGCAAGTATTCCTTAAAATAAATTTTCACATCTAAAACTTTATAATAGAACATGAAATACTTCTGAAATTCATATTTTATAAGACAAAGTGTTTTCAATAAGCCTTTAGAAAGCACTTAAGAACTGAACATTAAGTTTATTGATATTATACTTGAATCAGTTCACAGAAATAGTGTATTATCACACTAATCCAAATTAAATATTACCAATGACTTGGATTATAAACTCAAAAGCTAAACATCATCCATTGTAGCTCTAATTTTATATGTTCAAATTAGTGAACAGCTTTACATTTCTTAAATACATCCTAAATGTGAATAGCATCTTAATACTTAGAAATAAAAAGATTTTATGATAAGGTCAATAGCTAACTGTGTGTCTTTCCTTATAGTACTACATCTAAGCCCTCCAAATAAATTACTTGGATGAAAGCTAGTCAGAGAATTTCAAAAACCCTGCAACTCATTACAAATTTAACAATAGCAACCCTAAGTATTCATATGACATTGATCACTTATCATTTATACCCCAGTAATATTCACAAAAGAAACAACTTAGTAATGTTCTTTTCATATTCTCCATATAAATTTTATAAGATTTAAGAAGTAAAAAATATTTTTTTAAAATAAAGCCCCTGACCCTCTGCCCCAGTGCTGGGGATTGAATTCAGGGCCTTCTGCATGCTAGGCAAGTACTCTATCACTGGACTACATACCCCAGCTGATGACATCTTTTAAAAATAACTTTTCACAATCCTTGAATTGATAATGATACAATTTAAAATGGGATTTTTTCCACTAAAATTTAATGTGTGTGAAAATAACCAAAGAAATACCTTTCATAGCACAGAATTGAAATTTCTTTTACAAGAGGAAACAAAAAGTAGAGAACTATATAAATTGGATTTGTACTATATTATTCAAGATATGTCTCACAGATTTCAATGTAAAACTATATTTTAACATACAAAAATTCCACATAGGAACTTCTTCCATCATCCTTCACTTCATTTTATATTTAGAGTTACCTTCTATTTATCATATTCTTTCACACAGTAATAACATTTCATGTAACAGAGTAATCACTCAATAAATAAACGTCAGGTAAATAATTGGTTCTCAGTCAATTTTATTATGTAAAGTACCATAATTCATAATAATGTGTAGATAACTAATTGGTTCTCAGTCAATTTTGATACATAAAGTACCATGATTCATACAAACCTTTAGGTAAACAATAGTTTTGGAGTTATTTTTATTTTTGTTAATCAGTTGGGTTCTCTGCCATTATTCTAGAACAGTGGTTCTCAAAGAACACATAGTACTCAGACATATATTTTGGAAATTGGTGATGACACCGTTGAGTACCATAATGATTGACTACTGAAGTGGATGAAATCCAGGAATATACAATATACGGCAATATGTAGATTAGTCCTGTCCAATAGAAATATCCCTGTATTCTACAAGACCTAAAACTCTTGTCAATTATTCATGTAGGTAAAAACATTATCCTAAATCCTGACTCAGAATTCCATATAGACAATGCTTTCTTCCACTCCTATGGTTCTTGAAAGTTAACTATTTTCTAAATCAGAGGAAGACCAGAAAGATCAGAATGACAAACCTGTTTTTACTCTGGAGTCTAAGCTATATGGATGAAGGCTTACTATTTGGCTGGTAGTCTATACTGAAAAGGATTGTCTGGGATGAAGTACTCTCAAGTAAAAAGAAACTAAAATTAGTGTCTTGTTCCAGTTCCCAAGTCTCTTTTCTTCTGTTCATATTTTGATTTTTTGAGCTTCATTTGTCTTTCTAACATTAGTTTGAATCCAGTTTTTATCACTTGCTATCAAGAGCCCTACTAATACAGCCTTCTTATCTTTGCATTTTCAATTCCTCTATGGCATCTAGCACAGTTGACCAACTCTCTTTTTCTTGTTAAAAACTTCCTCTCTTTTCTGTATAATAGTATGCTTCTGCTGTTTTTCCAGCTTCTCTGTATACTTCTTTTTGTTTTCCTTCTCTCTCTCTTCTGCCTTATAGCTGATACTTTACCTAACTTCTTATCTTGTTGCAAAGATTTGTTCCATCTCCAGCATTCTTTCTGTGTGATACTGACATCAGCAGTTTTCCTTCTTCAATTTTTAACAAAATATTTAAAATGTAAATAAGTATATAATAATGAAAAATACAATGACTTTTGATGTATTTACAACTCAACTAAGATGATGCATTATGAGTATAGCTGAAACCTATGAACCTCTCTGACATGCCAGAAATAATCACTATCATGAATAACTTTGATTTTTATTTTTATCTCACATCTTTGTACACAGTATGTATGTATATATGTGCATATATATGTGTGTATAAATATATATATATATATATATATATATATATATATATATTTTAAAAACATATAATGATTTTAAGACTCCCTTTTCAACATTTTAACATTCCTGATATTGGGCTATATCTTCCATTCTCAGATACCACATTTTTGAAATTACATAAATATTTCTTCTTTTAAGTTGCATATTCCATTGCTGAATATGAATCTCCTTGTCTAAGCAAATGTTAATTTTATATCTAGCAATCTTGCTGAACTCTATTCATCATAATAATTTGTCTTGATATTCTGTGCAGATACATATGGTGTCTGAAATTAATGAGGTTTTTTTTTCTTCATTTCTAATCCTTAAAATTTTTATTTCCATCTTAACATGCTGGCTAGGTCCTTGAGTACAACATCAAATAAAAACAATGAGAGCAAGTACGAATGTCTTTTTTCCATTTCAAAAAAGAATGCATCTAACTTTCATCACTGAGTAGGTTCGGTCTTTCAGGTTTCTGATAACCACCCAGTAAAAAAATCCTCTGATGTTTCCTGTTTGCTAAGAGAACTTTTATCATGATCAGGCTATTAATTTCATCAAAAATTTTCTGGGGCTGGGGATTTAGGTTAATGGTGGAATGCTTTCTTAGTGTGGATGAAGTCCTGGGTTTGAACTCTAGCATTTAAAAAAAAAAAAAAAAAGGAAAAACACATAGTCTGCCATGGATAATATTTCACGCACACTTAAGAAAAATGTGCATTGTGCTGTTGTTGGATGGAGTACTCAGTATCTGTTAGGTCCACTTGGTTCATGGTTTTGTTTAGGTTCCCTATTCCCTTATTAATCTTTTCTAGTTACTTACCCGTTATTGAAAGTGGGGTATTCATGTCTTCTATTATTGTTATCTCCTTTCAATTCTAAGTTTGATTAATTTATTGAACAGTTCTGAAGTTATGTACATAAATATTTTAACTTTTTCTTTTTAGTGAATGGATCATTCTTTCAGATGAGTATCAAGTCTTTTGTAATAGAAGAAAACAGATATCATATGGTAACCCCTGCTCTCATTTGCTTACAGTTAGCATGGAACATCTTTTCAATCTCTTCACTTTTAGCCAATGTGTCCTTATAACTAAAATTAGTATTGTAAAAACACACATCTAGATCTTTTTTTTTCATCCATTTAGCCATTCTATGGCTTTTGATTAAGGAGTTTAGTTCATTATCATTTAGAGTAATTACTGATAGTGAAGGAATTTACTATTGCCATTTTCTTAACTATTTTGTGTTATTCTTTTGTCCCTCTTTTCCTTTGTATCTCTCTTCCTTTGTGTTTCATTGTTTTGTAGTGACAAACTTTTTTCAATTTATTTTGCATATGTATTTTCTTTCTGATTATACTGAGGTTTACATAAAATACAATCTATTTTAAACAGGTAACAACTTAATTTTAATCACATACAAGAAACTCTATCGTACTGCTTTGGTTATCTGGGGAAGCCTTTATATATTTTATTTTTGAAGGACATTTTTCCAGATAAAGTATTCTTGGTTGGTTTGAGTTTTTAGCTGCATACTTATGGGTACAAATGAATGATTATTAGCATATTTTATAGAGTTGTGTGATTATCACCATGGACTAAGTCTAGAGTACTAATATCACCCCAGAAATAGTTCTCATGCCCATTTAAGGACATTTGTTTCATACCCCTGGTGTTTTTGCCAACTACCAAATCTAATTTCTGTTAATTTTGCCTTTTCTTGACATTTCATATAAATGGAATCATATTATTTGTGATCTTTTCTGATTGGATTTTTCCACTTGCATGTTTTGAAGGTTCAACCATATTGTAACATGTGTTAGTCTTTCAATCCTTTTTATTCTTAGATGATAAGCCACTGTATAGTTACACTATACTTTTCCCCTCCATTCAATAATTGATGGACCTTTAGATTGTTTCCATTGATGGACTATTATGAATAATCATTCTGTGAACATTCATGTATGTACTTCTGTGTGAACTTATGTTTTCAGTTCTCTTAAGCATATATCTGGGAATGGAATTGCTGAGTCATATATTTTATCTTTTGATGAACTGCAAACTATTTTACAAAATAGCTATATCATTTTACATTCTTACCAGCAGTGTTTAAAATTCCCATTTATCAGGGGGGTGGGACCTGAATGGTGGCTTGATGGTTACGGAGCTTGCCTGGCATGCGTGAATACACGGGTTCAAACCCTGGCACCCATGTACCCAACTAAGTGTCAGAACAACGAAAGCTATGTGCAAAACTCAATAAAAAATGATTCTCTCTGTCTCTCTCTCACTGTCCTCATCTCTTATTTTTTTTTTTAAGAGAGAAACAACTTTATTTAGTTTTTCACATGGCCTTCGTTGCTCCAACACTTAGTTGTGTACATGGTGCTGGGGTTTGAACCCGGGTCCTCGTGCTTACCATGCAAGCGCCAAAACCGCTGAGCCACCGCTCCAGCCCTGTCCAACTCTCTTAAAACAAAAAAATGAGACTGAATGAGAGCCTCAAGAGAGTGAAGGCAAACAGAAAGGAGAAGAAGACCAAGATCTGACTCTAGACCCCTTCCATATTTGGAGGTAGAGAAGATGAGAAAGGACCAGAAAAAGGAAGTCTAATAGAGTAAAATTAAAAAGAAAAATCAAGAGAATGGAGTACCTAAGAAACCAAGTCAAAAAGGGAATGATTAACTGTGTGAAATGCTGCTGATTAGAATAAGTCCATGAGAAGAATTGAATAACAGGAAGAATAAAAGAGAAATTGAAAAACTAATTAAATATGAATATATTTGACAGTTTGCTTGAGAAGCCTTGCTGAAAAGGAGAGCAAAAAGCCTGCAAATTTAAATACTTAACCACTTGGGCTCAAAATGAATAATGCAAATTTCAATACTTTTAAAATGAAAATAACACAGCATCTTTAAGGATATACATTGTTTAAACAAGTCAATACAAGTCTTGCTGTAAATATTTATCAAAAACATTCACATAATTAGGCCATAAAACAGCTTTCCACCAATTTCAAAGAACTGCTATCATAAAACCAATATCATCTAATATAAGTGAAATTAGAAACTAATTTTAAAGGTAAGCAACATCTGATAAAAATTTATAGAGACAAATAGTTTTTGAAGATGGGATCTCCCTGATAGGATTAATGCCTTTATACAAAGAGAAGAAAATATGGCATCTCTCTCTAGTCTCTGCTATGTGAAGATTCAATAAGAAGACAGCCTTCTACAAGCTAAAAGAGTACCTTCACCAATCAGTGGCTCTGTTAGTGCCTTAACTTGGACATCCTAGCATTCAAGTCTGAGAGAAATAAATGCATTTTGTTTAAACCAACAGTTTAGAGTAATTTGTTACAGGTGTCTGAACTTATTTAGACACTCAAAGAAAATAAAAGTTGATTTTATAGAAAGTAAATATGCAGTAGGCATTATCAATGTAACAGACTGGATCTAGACTAATAAATTGACAAAATATCAAAAATGTTGGTAAGGTCTAGATAAATTGGAATTTTTTTTTAAAGAGAGGACAGTGAGAGAGAGAGAGAGAGAGAGAGAGAGACAGAGAGAATCAATCTTTATTTAGTTTTTCACATGGCTTTCATTGTTCTGACACTTAGTTGGGTACATGGGTGCCAGGGTTTGAACATGTGGACTTGCGCAGGCTGGGCAAACACTGCAACCGCTCAGCCACCGCTTCCATCCCTCAATCTGAGGCATTTTTTTTTCATAGGTTGTTATTTTATTATTCGGAAATTTATTTGTTGAACAATCAAACAAGCTTCTAATGAAATAATATATATAAATTCTGAAAATTAGATTTACCTCCAAGAGCCCCCCCAATTACCCACCCTTATACCCCCCCCTTCCCAATACATCTCTACAAATGCCTTAGGTTGTATGACATTACACCTTATCTGGATTTAAAGCATGATAATAGACCTCCTTTCTCAATGGCCAGGGTCTAGAGGACAGTCTCATGTTTTTAAATATTGAAACACTCAATACTACAAAAATCATACATCTAGTACAGTCTTCTCCCCTAAATATTCTTCTACTTACTTGATATCACCATTTCAAGGACCAATTACCATTTGGCTACCATAGTACACGTTCACTGATTTACCCCCAAGGAATTTACACTTCTTTTCCTTTTCCAAATTCTGGTGAGTACGTACAAGGATATTATGTTTTACCCATCTTCATTGGTATTTTCACTGTAATATGTAACGTGCTATATTGTCACTAATATAATACTTCTAGCATTAAGTTTCTATTCATTGTAAATAGAAAACTGGAAAGTATCTTAAATATCTCCCTTTGCTTTACCTTCTCATATATGATTTGTCATCAAACTTTGATTTATAACACTGTCAAATCTCCTGCTCTTTTTAAAAAACTCTTTTGACTTCTATTAATACTGTGTAGACCAATTCTATATCATTTCTTTCACCCTGATATTTAAACAATCTCTTGTATTCAATATTACTTCCTCAAACTTTAGTTTCATTCCTCACTGTACATAAGAATCACCTGAGAGTTTTTAAAAAGTACCAAAAAACAAGGCCCACGTTCAGATACACTTGGATTTAAATGGTCTTATGGTGGGGCCTGGGCATTGGTATCTTTTAAAGCTCCCAGTGAGGAAAATATGTAGCCAGGACTTAGAACCACAGTTGTACCAGATTATCCACTACTCTCAAGAAACTGCTTTCTCACTTTTATCTCTTTTCCAGCTTACTTTTTTTTCCCCTATGGCATTTCTCCATTCATTCAACTTTAAAAATCATACTAAACATACAGGCTCAGCCCAAATGCTACCTCCTTCAAAAGTCTTACTAAAGAATAACAGTCGTGAATGACTTGTTTCATTATGCCTTCATGGTGCATCTCTCTCTCTCTCACACACACACACACACAATTCCTCTGCACTGTTACATCCAACTCTCATAGTAGTATCTTGCACATTGCACCTTGTACATGTATATTTAATTCATTATTGAACAGCCTGTTAGATTTGTGCTTTAAATGTGTTATATAATGCACTGTAACAAATATAAACACAACTATCCATGTTTAGAATAATATTCTAGTCACTTAAAATCAAATTTTAAAATGTTTATAGTTAAATATAATTCATATATATTTATATATTAGTGAGAAAATGTTGTAATTTTTCAATTCCAGTCATGTTGACATTTTGATCAAACATACCCACTTGAAATTATATTGATGCAAAGAATAAAAATATTACTGGGACTATAAGACCATGTAGTATATTGTAACATTGCTTAATTAAAAACAGAAAAGGAGTATCTGATGATGTTCATGTTATATTTTCTTAATATTTTCTGCAGTAAAATTAGAAGTGAATTGGAAAACAGAATATAGGAAGTCTGATTTTCTACTACATAGTATTCTAAATAGTAATAATAGCTCTTGCAAAGTCTAACATAGGACAAAGACATTCTGTTAACAAATATCACTTGGTTCATCTGGAAGATTGGACATAGGAATAAGACAGTCACGTCCAATTCCATATGGGTTCTCTGCTCAGATCCTGGATTTTGCACAGTTTACCTTGCGAACATGATCCGAGTGACATTTCACAAATTCCTGGATAAATGTTGCTACACTCTGCCAGGAGAGAGACAGGCTATGTCATGCACAGATCAATAATCGCACTGTGTTTCATCAGCCTCAAAATCAAAAGTGCTTCATCTGGCAAAAACCATGGCCCTAGAGAATCTGACATATATCAGCTGAATATCCTTTGAGGTATGTATAGTACATAAAATATATTGGGGTAAGGTAAAAGAAAAATCTGGAGATTATCAATGAAGAACAATAAATTTTTATTTTGTTATTTCTGGAGTTGTGAACACAGATCACATAAATGTAAATGAGATTATTTAAAATTCTACAATTACTGACAGAAAATAAGGCTCCACTACAATTTAACACCTTCAAACTTTTGAATGAGTTATGTAAAAAAATCAATCAAAACAAATATTAATTCAGGATACAATAACAATCACTGAAGTTTAAACATATGAAAAATTTGCATTGATTCATAAAATACAAACATTTTACAATAAAAGGGTTTGCTAAAAAGATTTTAGTTTATATATTCAAATGATTATATGCTAGATTAATCTAAAAATCTCATGCATTTGTTGAATGGGCCATGCTCTGTTATAATTAACTCCAGATTATAACACTTGGCAAAATTTTTTATTTGGTGCTTGATTAAACTAATTTAAGATTAATTATTTAATGTAATTGAAAAAGAGATGAAACAAACTTGAAAACTCAAATCCTAAAATGGAAACTTCTTATTAAGGATTGAGACTGCCAAAAAAGTTTTAGAAAACAAAATATGCTGTTGCAGAATTTAGTTGTATCTAATTCAAAGAGCAGGGGAATGAAGAGTTCACCAAGGAATCAGAATAATGTTTAATCACAAAATAAATAGCAGTGTATATGTGTGACATTTAGTTCTACAGATTATATTTGAATCCTGGGATCACTCAGATTTATTATAATGCAGTACTTAAGGTTGAGGCAGATCAAAGGCTACTTGGTAGCAATAGTCTAGAGTGAAAATCTGGCTGTCCAGGCCAGTTTGTAAAGCATCTCTACTTTGAGAAATATTGTTATATTTCCTTTGGGAACACAAAACATTGGTGTAGTTCATCATATTACCAATAAAGAGAATTAGTCTTTTACATTTTTCCTATAGAAAACATAGGGCCATAGTGCAAATCAGAATTCAGAAAAGTAAAAGCCTTCAATTCCCAGAAAAGTAATACAAATAAGTGAAGGAGGTCTTGCATGATGTGTGATAAACAGGAAATGGTATGCTTTATTTTCACTGAAAGTTCCAAGTCATAAGAATTACTCACCTCTACATAAAATCTAAACTCTCCAACACTTTCAAAACACTATTTTTTTCATGACATTATATAATCTATAAACTGATTTTCCATCTTTTGTTGACCTCCTCCATTGAAATGATCTTTGTTGTGAAAGAAGTCAGTCAGTAAGTTAATCTTCATTCATTTATTGAAAATGTACTATACCCTCAATTATTATAGTCTGCAAAAGTTATCAAAAAATTTGATAAATTATGTTTGCCTTTGGGGACCTTACTTGCTACTAAACAACAGACTTAACAAATATTCAACTTTAAAACTATTAAATGAAAACTTGTATAAAAAGGCAGGTTAGAGAAGCAGAAAGATTTTGGAGCTAGGAGCAAAAGCTATATGCAGGTTATAATACTGGAGCTACCAGTTCATTACCTGATCTTGGGCAATTTATTTCAATTTTTAAGCCTTAATCCCTTTATATCCAATATAAAGACCAGATCTTCCTTATAAGGTTATTACAAGGAGCTAATAGAAAAATAAAATGCCTAGAAAGTAGGACCAATAATCATTGCATAAGTACTAGCTGGTGATATCTTATGGAAGACAAAAGGGTTAAGAGCAATAGAATCAGACAGACTAGTCTTGAACACCAATTCTGTCACTTATGAGCTGTGTGACCTTGGGCATGTTAGTCTCATGACTTCTGTTTCTCCATTTGCAAAATAGGATCAGATGTGGAATCTATGTCTTTGAGTAAATATTTGATTTAATGAATAAATATACACAAAATGCTTAGAATAGTACCTAGTATGTAAATATACAGAAAGCATTGGCTAGTATTGATTCTATTAAGAATATATAAGATTTGATAAGAACAAATGGTTAAACAAATCATATACTATCTTGAAAAACTGAAAAGTATTTTGGCCTTGAAATGGTAATAAATGGGAACCAACTGTAGGTTCACTGAATTCATGATGATATCCATATTTGGGCAAAATCCACATTTGAGCAATAAGGCAATAGGGAGAAATAAATAACAGAATAATCAGCTAGAATACATTAGGAATGGAAATCAAAGAGAAAAAAATAGCATATGGTTACAGATTTAAGATTCAAAAGCAGAAAGGAGTCAAATTTTTTTCTGAAGTACTAGTTTGGAAGTGGACACAGTTTAGGAAAAACTTTTAGTTTGGTTTGAAACACGATGAATTTTTGGTGATAGAAAATATTTATATAATATCTTCAGAAAAAAAGTAGATATTAATGGATATATAGTTTTAGGAGTCATGTGCAAAGTAATTTGTAGGCATGAGAATAGGTGTCTTTGTAATTGAGGAAAAAACAGTTTAAGACAGAAATGTGAAGAACATATGCACACTCAGAATAAAAAAAGAGCTACTAGTTAAAATATACAATTTTAAAAGATACAGGATAATATGAAAAAAGTGTATTATTTTTATAATCTTAACTTAGAAAATACATATTAGGTTATGGTGAGGGTACTATGGAAGTATAAAGGCAGGTAAAACATTTCCTATTTTAAACTGTTTGACAGTTTTTTAATGTAAAAAGTAGATAGGTATCACAAGAAATGAATAGACCACCCTTTGCAAAAGGAAATACATTTGTTACTTCAACATTCACTAATGTAGAGGCATAGCTACATTCCAATGTAAAGCTTTGGGAATAGCAGCTGATGGTACTAGGATAGGGGATTTGGCATGCTGATTGGAAAGGTGGAAAGTGTGTCCACAAAAAGGAGCCTCCCTTTAACTACACTCATTGCCTCCTATAATCTAAGGTCCCCTTCGACCTCATATTTTATATATTTACTGTATTTTACTCATAGTGTGAAGACTCATTATGATTATTATCATTAAATGATGAAAGACTGAAATGGTATCACATTTGGAGGGTAAATCTTTGCCTGCCTGGTTGAACTACTAGAATGCAAAATAATTATAATATAATTATAATAAAAATAAATTCAGAAAAAGAAAAAAAGGGCCGGGAATGCAGGTCAGTGATAGAGCATGCATGAGTTCCTGGGTTCAATCCCTAGCACCATAAGAAAAAAAATCCAGGTAGCATTATTGGCCATTATTGGACAGTGAGTAATTTTAGAAACTATTAAGCACTTTGAGACCAGAATGAGCTTCTCTTTGCTATGAGATCTCTTACAAACAAACAAACACACACATACACACACACACACCAAAAAACAAAACAAAACAAACAAACAAAAAAAAACCCCACTGAATATTCCTCTGTAAAAATCTAAGCACTCAACTCCAGAACCGAGGCATAAGGAATGGGGAAATAAACTATGAGTAATTAATTATTTGAAGATAGTTTCTCCAGTCTCTTATATGCAGGAAAAAATATTTTCCTTGGAAAATGGAAGTTACTCTTTTTAACAACTTGTTTTTGGAGAAATCAAAATTTAAATATCAGACTACAATCATGTACTACATAGTTATGTATTAGTCAGCAATGAACTACATATAGGACAGTGTTGCCATTAGAGGATACTGCCTAGTAATTCCTGGGCATCTTCCTTTGTTAAGTATACTTCATGGTGCTTGTACAATGATGGAATTACCTAACTGTGTTTTTCTCAGAAAGTGTCACTAATGTTGTTATACATGACCAATGGACTATATTTAGAAAAAAAATAATTTTCAAAAACTAAAGACAAAATATCTTGAAAGTAGAAATATGATGCACTCACTACCTATAGGGTATGCCAATTTGAATGACAGATTTTGCATCTGTGACTACTGAGGCCGAAAAAGAAGTGACATGACATTTTTCCAAAAAATTAACTGTTTTTTTTTAAACTGTTGACCACAAATTCTATATCCCTAAGAAATGAAGAGAAAAGCAAACATTTTTAGACAAAGGAAAACTAAGAAAATTTGTTTCTAGCATACCTACCTTTAAAGAATGATTGATTAAAGTACCCTAACCAGAAAAAAATAACAGAATATAAGACTTCAGAAAGAAATGTATATGATTTTCTTAACTAATATTCTGAGAGTTGAAGCAAATTTTATAACTGTCAGATACAGTGCTCAATGTACAAATAGGAAATGCAAGAGATAATTTTATTTAAAATGCAGAAAGGGTACAGGATATTGAAGTAATTTTTGTATTTCAATTAAGTGGTAAAATTATGAAACTAGCAAACTACGATAATTTATCTGTATGTATTATAACACCTAGATTCAAATGCCAACTCTCAGCCAGATAGAATTACTGTATATAAGATACAGAAGACCCAAACACAACTATATTGATGTATTTTAGAACATTCTATTCAATAACAGCAGAAATCATAATTTTATTCAAATGTCTATGAAATAATCATCAAGAAAGACCATATCCTGGGCCATAAAAACAAAACTTCAACAATGTTAAAAGAACTGAATCATACAGAGTATCTGGCTACAATGAAATCAAATAAAAAATCAATAACAAAAACAATTAGAAAACCTTGAAACACTTGGAAATTAAATAATATATTTCTAAGTAATCCACAAGTCAAAGAGGAAGATTTAGACAAAAAAATATAAAATCCCATAGAACTTAGTGTAAATGAAAATACAGTATATAAAATATATATTAAACGTAGCTAACGCATTGATAGAAGGGAAATTTATAAAACTAAACAGTTATATCTGAAAAGAAGACTCTAGGGTTGGGGATGTAACTTGGAGGTTAGAGTACTTGCCTTGTATGTGCAAGGCCCTGGCTTCCATCCCAAAAACCACAAAAACAACAACAAAATAAAAAAAACAAAAAACAAAACCAAGGGAAAAAAGAAAGAATTTAGAAAGAAAGAAAGAAAGAAAGAAAGAAAGAAAGAAAGAAGAGTCTAGGTTAAAAGATCAAAAAGCTAGAAAAAGAACAAAATAAACCCAAAGCAAGCAGAAAAAAGGAAATATAAAGATTAAGAGTGGAAATCAAAACAGATAAGAGGAAAACAAAAGCTAAAAAAGTTGACTCTTGAAGAAAATCAATAAAATTGATGGTTCAGCGAAGTCTAAGAAAAACAAAACAGAAGACAACACCAGAAATGAAACATGAAAAAAAGAGAAATGAATAGATATCACTAAATATCCTGAAACCTCTCAAAAAGATTATACAGAAACACTATGACTCAACAGAGTTCATCTCAGGAAATAGGATAGATGAGCACCAGAACACTGTTTAGTGAGGATGAGCTCGTAGATAACTCTCTAGATTTGAGGAGCTGAAAATTTATTTTTGTGATCTTAATCCTAAAAGACATTTTCACGGAAGGGGGTTGAGGATCCAGCTCATTGTTAGCTCTTAGTAATAATTTCACTGGAAATAGAATTTACACTGATGCTTTTCCTTTTTTCACAATAAAGATTCTGTTCTACTGGTTTTACTGAGTCTTATTTTATTGATACAGGGTATCACCATGTTGTCCAGGCTGGCCTCAAGATCTCCCTGCCTCAGCCTCCAAAACAGCTTGGAATTACAGGTGAACACTATTACTCCCACCTCATTTTAAACTTGTTTTAATGAAATCTGTTGCCACTCTAACTTCTCTTGAAAAAAAAAGTTGTTTTCCACCATTTTATCTCCCATTTCTTCAGAAGTCTGATTAAAAGACTTTCTCCTTTTTTCTTCAAGACTCATAAATGTTTGTATTTTTTGTTTTTTTTTGTTTCCATGCCATACTCGCACAAATTTATCTATGATCTAGTTAATTCTGTCTTCAGTTGCAGCTAACTGCAATTGGTAAATTTTTAATTATACTTATTATACTTTCTTTTTTTAAAGAGAGAGGGGACAGTGAGAGAGAGAGAGAGACAGAGAGAGAGAGAAAAGCAATTTTTATTTAGTTTCTCATGTGACTTTCATTCCTCAGACACTTTGTTGTGTTCATGGTGCTGGGGTTTAGAACTCCTGGACTAGCACATTCCAGGCAAGCGCTGTAACTGTTGAGCCACCACTCCAGCCCATACTTACTGTATTTTACTTCTAAGAGTTCTATATGGTTCTTTAAATAAATTTAAAAAAACTAGGCCACTTTTATAATTGCTTGTGCTTTACAAATGTTGTTGTTAGTTTAACTCCCATTTCTTTGTAGTTTTTTTCCCCTCGCAAATTGATAAATTTTCTGTTTTTGTCTTCCGTATTAGGCTAGTTCAGCTTAATTTCTCCAGGTGAGCTTATATTATTTTTCATTTAGTTTATTTTCCAAAGCACTGGGCCACTAACATTTAGAAAAGTTTACTACAATGTTAAATATACCTTTATCTTAAATCTACTAACTTAATGTGAAAAAATAAAAAGGCAGCAATTCTATTTACCTAGTGAAAGGTACAACGATAGTTTTGAAGAACTGGAACATTTTAGTGGTGCAAGGAAGTGCTTCAAAAATGCTTTATAGTTTTCATGACAAATATATGTTTGATCTTCAATCTTTCAAAGATAAGGAATTCACTATTTACAAAATTGGTGACTTCCTGCAGGCCTTAGAGGTAATAATTGATATAGATGGGTACAGAACCCAATTCTTTAAAGATTAAACAGTATTTCTGGGACTATTAATTACATACTAAAATCTCAAGAATCAATGAATAAAGTGTGACAAAGCAGTACACAGTTTTTCAGATGAGTAGTACCATTAAACAAGACAGAAAATTTTGACAATACTGATATTAACTACTAAGAAATAACAGTTGGGAAGAACAGTTTATTACAAGAAATTTTAAGTTAGTTTTGATAATATAGACTGGACTAGAAATATGATACTTAAAAAAGAGTTTAGGGAAAATTTAGGAGATGTATAGAAACCCAAAACTCAAGATAGGAAACAACTTATATTAGGTACATGCATATGTAACAGATGAGACTAGAGAATAAAGATTAAATATATAAATACTTATATCAGTAATGTCGTTTTTTTCAAACACTCAATTCAAATGCAGTATAGTAAATTTTCAAAATGTATATTTTCAGTTTTTGTCTATGTAAAATACACAAGCCATATGCAAAAGTTGAAAATTCTTGACAAATATGAAAATAAATTTTCATTTTCAAATGAAACTGAATAAAAATATTAAAATTCTTTTCATTGGCTACCATTAACTACATTAATGTAAAAACTGTGAGGTCAAATAATATCTTTCATTTTGAAAAATTACATTATACTTTAGCTAAAAGGGGTAGAGTATAAACCATGTGAGCAGTCCAAATTTCCTAAAACTCTATGCTAGATGATTAGAGAGAGAACTCTATGACCATAATATAACATTTCAATTTACGACCTTCTAATAAATAACCACAACCCTCAGGTAAGTCATTTACTCACACAGTCACCATTCTTTCTATAGAAAAGTAAGATGATAATTCCTATTCAAATTAATTAATGGAGATTCTGAATATCAAATTTTAAAAGTATGTAAACATGGTTTGCAAATCTATGCCATAAAATCTTATACTGCTTTAAATTTAATAAAAATAAAATATGTATTCATAAATTATTTGTACATTCTAGTGCATGATGTCCGTTTTTCTGAAATGATTAAGTGAAGAATTCACCCATGAGTACTTTAAGCAACCATTATAGACATACCTACCACAGGGTCACACTATTAAGAAAAGTCTTAAAAGCAGATAAAAAGGTATTACTATTATGAATCCTATTTTGCATATTTTTATTGCCTACTTCCACCTACTTCCAGGTTCATATTATTACTTTTAAGCAGATTTATTTTTTAGCTATTACTACAAAGATGCATTTTTGTTGAAAACATTTGCAATTTAAATATGCAAAACCAAAATTCTAGAATATAAGACAGTTCTAGAAAATTTCTCCATTTCCAAAGCATTGTAATAAAATAATTTATGAAAATAAACATTAACTGCTTCAAATCTTTCATGAAAAGAGCAAGAGTACATTAATACTTTAGAAGTGAAAAACAAAGATAATTCAATGATTAACGTTTCTAATCCTTTAATCTATACACTATTCTGATTTTAGAATACAAAATGACTTTCCTCCCTTCCTATAATTGTCTATTAATGGAAGAAATATTACATAGTGAAAATGGCACAATATTTAGACTCAGAGCATCAGAATTTGAATAATAGGCATATAAAGTACTGGCATAGTTAAAAACAGACAAGCTAACTAAACTCTCTAAACTGAATTACTTTATAAATCAGAATAACTATTTCATAGATTTGTTATGAACTCAAACAAAAAATTATGAAACTATTTTGCAAATGTTTCCACTATTTAAGTGTAACCTAATCTTGTAACTAAAAAAAAATAAAATAAAATCAATATAATGAGTAAATACGATAAATCCAAATAAAAGATTGGGAAAATATACAGCAACTGAGCCATTAACTAGGTTTATGAACTGATGCAAGGTAGTTCCTATAAATCAGAGGCGATAATAGTACCTGATCTCATAGTACGTTGTAAACATTTAACTGAATGTCTGCACATAAAGTATTTGGATGGTACCCTATACATAATAAACACACAAAAGTTAGCTATTTTTACTAGTACTGTCATAGTCTATCTGGAGTAAATTTTTCCTATTACTATTTACCTTGCTTATTCTGCAGTGCAGGGCACTGAATTATGAGATTTAAGAGTGGGGTAGGAATCTTAATAAATCTAAAAGTGATTCTATTTTGCTATACTACCTCATTTCATTAAAATCTTAGTGCTAATGTCACCTTTTCAGAAATACACTCCTTGTCTACTTTCTAAAGTCAAATTTATTTCCCTTTTTCTTTTCTTTTTTCTTTTTTCAGGGCTGAGGATCCATCTTGGGGCCTTGCACGTGCAAGGCAAGCGCTCTGCCATTGAGCTAAATCCCCAACCCCTCCCTTTTTCTTTTTTAAAAATATATTTTATTAAGGAGTTGAGTTGCATGATTACAAATGCACATAAAGTAACAATATGATACGCATTTGATCCTAAACCATAGTTACTCCCACACTGTCTACACCCTAGTCTCTTGACTCTTCTATATTATGCCCCTAACAACTATAAATATCTATCTATATCTATATCTTTATATACATATATGTGTGTGTATAAGAGTATGAATATTCCATAATTGAATGAGCATACATATTATTTGACTTCTCATGGGGGTAAAGAGTATGCTACATTGTTAATTGTCTCCCTAGATCCCACCCTATATTCCTCACTCTTCCACCCAACCTCTTCCCTCCCTCCTACATGTCTATGGTTCCACTAGATTTTGTGTTGCTATGTCGCTGGTGGGTCCAATACATGAGTTTGACTACCTTTCACCCAAGCCTGGGTTTAGCTCCAGGTTCCTCAAATAAGGGAAAATATGAATGTACTCTTTATAATATTTCATTGTTTTAATTTGTTTCTGGTTTATTTATTCTCTTACCAGAACTAAGCTCCATGAGAGTGAATCCATACCATATGTGGTTCGCTACTGTATTCCAATTATCCACTACACAGAAGATGTGTAACCCTAGCACACAGAAAATATCCAATTATAGCAGCAAAAAGAAGCCCGCTGTCCCCCAAAATACTCCCTGCCCAAGAAAAAAAGAGAAAAAAAAAGGGGATTTTTACATGTTAATTTCCATAAGCAGTGGGCTGCTACTTGCCTTTTCCTGCCTGCAAACATCAGATTTTACAGTTAACTGGAACAACAGACTGTCTCATGACAGCTGTCTATGCAAAAGCTGTCCGTACAAAGGTTATCAATTGCTGTTTCTGCTTTATTTTGATAAACAATTATTAAAAGACTTCTTTCTGATGACCAATTAAAACGCACCAAGAATTATATGTTCTGCAATCTCCTAAAGGGTATAAATTATAAAGGTCTCCACTATTGGAGCACCACCCAACTGAACAGGTAGGACCTGGGTCCACTAGTGGTAACCCACCTCCTAAGTGGGGGGAAGAGATGCCTGATCACCCTCTAAATAAGGGACCACGAGTACTCTCCCAAAGCAACTGGAGTCAAATGTGCCTGGGAAATTACTCAAGTAATTTGTATGGAGTCAGGGAGCAGAGGTGAACCTGTGACTACTCCTTCACTTTTATATTTTTGGTTTTGAAATTCTGGGATGTGCAGTTTAGAAATTTTGTTCTGACAACGCCTCTGTAAATGTGTGTGAAAGTATGAGACACCAGGACAGAATGTAACACAGGAGGCATGCAAAGTAAACTTATTCCTTTAGAATACACGTTGTAAAATTTTTTTTTTCTAAGAGAGAGGGACAGTGAGAGACAGAGAAAGAGAGAAATAACTTTATTTAGTTTTTCACATGGCTTTAGTTGCTCCAACACTCAGTTGTGTATGTGGTGCTGGGGTTTGAACTCGGGTCTTCATGCTTGCCAGGCAAGCGCCGAAACCGCGGAGCCACTGCTCCAGCCCCAACGTTGTAAAATTTTTAAGAAAAGTTTTAATGATGACTATGGGATAAAACTCACCCAGCAGAAGTTACATACTCTCTGAATTAAAATGCCAGCCTTTAATATGAAATGGCCATTAGTATTAAGGGCTCCCTAAGGGGGAATCATCAGTGAAAAAGAAAAAAAAAAGGGGGGGGAGAATGTTTTAAACATTTGAGGACATATGTAAATGACTATAAATCTATTTGTGGCTTGATGGCTTTGTGGTACAAAGTTCAAATGAGTCCTAACTTGTGGTTCCACGAGGTTTGAGTCATAATATAAAAAAAAATCTATGATAGATTCTATTTTAATTTCTAAAGGGTTAAATCTAATAGAGACTATGAAAATCTGTAGTGATTATCTCCTACTACTGGAGATATGACTTATTAAAAAGCTACAAAATCTGTTTTCCGTACACATCAATTGGCTTATAGATAAATGAGTACTCATAAATTTAATAAATGAATCCAAATGCCTTCTAGTTCACATGACTTAAAACTTCAACAAAAATAAATAATCTAAATTGGTAAGAGTAAAGGTACCTTTAAAATTGCTAACCTGCATATGACCATATTACTAAGAAAGTTTGTCCTTGTTCAAGGATCATAAAAACAAAAATAATAAAAAAGTATCCATTTTAAAATAAGCTTCAGTGACAGAACAACAATAAGAGCTATATTAAAAACAAAACGGACCACTGTTATGGCTAGCCAATTAAATCGTGGGTTTCTATAAAATGTTTAAAAAGTAATTTCCATCACTTGTAGGATTTTTCTTCAACAGGAAAAATATGACTTCCACTATAAACTATACCTGCCTGATAGCTCTATTTTCATGGGTTACCTAAAGTTAACAGTTAAAAATGAGTAAATTGGATTTAACATAAATAAGATTATTCTTAATAAATATGTTAGTGGAGACATCTGATTGATTTGCTAAACATTAATTGCTAAATATAAACTCAAATGCTCTTGACTTATTAAATTATCTAAGGTAACATTTATTTATTAAATGTGCTTTTATGAATTGATAAATGAAAAGTATTATGATTATTTAGTTTCTGGTATTTCATTGAAAGCAAGATTACTAAAAGTGAACATTATAATGGATATAACAATATGCAGAGAATAGTAAAATTATCAGCTGTGTTTCAATTAAAGAACTATAAAGTATTTGATCTTTTAAGAGGAGTAATTTAAAAATTGAGAAGTTTTATAAGGATTATTTCAAAATGTAAATTTAAGAAAGAGCAACTAAAAAAAGAAATATAAGAAAGTGGTAAGTATAGAAATATATTTTGAAATAGAAATTTTGAAAATGTTTTCTAGATGAGAAAGTACTTTATATAGCAAAGTAAATAAGTTGTGGAGTGTCTGAGTAAGTTGCAAAGGTTTATGGAAGCAAATATCAAAAGCCTATGTGTAATTTCAACTTTCTGCAAATGGCTGTCCAGTTTATCCAGCACCATTTGTTGAATAGGCTGTTTCTCCTTCATGTTATATTTTGACACCCTTTGTCAAAGATGGCATGTTTAAAGATTTGTGGGTTTGTCTCAGTCTTCAATTCTATTCCATTGGTCTTCATTTCTATTTCGATACCAGCATCATGCTGTTTTTGTTACTTAAGCTCTATAGTATAGTTTTAGAGCTGGTATTGCAAAACTACCTGTTTTGTCTTTCTTGCTTAATAATGTTTTGGCTATTTTGGGTTTCTTGTTGTTCCATATGAATTTGAGAAATGCTTTTTCTATATCTGCAAATAATGACATTAGAATCTTGATGGGGATTGCATTGAATCTGTACAGTGCTTTTGGCAGAACAGCCATTTAATTATATTAATTCAGCATAACCAAGAGCATGGAGCATCTTTCCATTTTCTCGGGTCTACCTCAGTTTCTATTTTCAGTATTTGATAATTTTCCTTGTAGAGGTCTTTTACTTCTCTTGTTAAATTAATTCCCAAATATTTTATTCAAAGATATTGTGAATGGAACAGATTTCTTGATTTTTTTCTTCTACCCTATTATTGTTAGTGTATAGGAAAGCTATTGATTTATGGGTATTAATTTGTAGCCTGCCACTTTGCTAAATCCGTTTATAACCTCAAGCTGTTTTCTGGTGGAATTTTTTGCCAGGTAAAGGATCATATCGTCAGCAAAAAGGGATAGTTTGACTTCCTCTCTTCCTATAATTATCCCTTTGATTTCCTTCTCTTGCCTGATTGCTCCGGCGAGGGTCTCAAGAACTATATTGAATAAAAGTGGTGAGAGTGGGCAGGCTTATCCTGTTCCCAAGTTTAGTGGAAATGCTCTCAGCTTTTCTCCATTTAGTACTATACTGCTCGAGGTTTTGGCATATATAGCCTTTACATAGTTTAGATAAGTTCCTTTGACCCCTATCTTCTCTAGAGTTTTGAGCATAAATAGGTACTGAATTTTATCAAAGGCCTTTTCTGCATCAATTGAGATGAGCATATAGTTTTTGTCCTTAATTCTGTTTAAGTGATGAATTACTTTAATTGATTCATGTATGTTGAACCAGTCCTGCATACCTGGAATGAAGCCCACTTGATCATGATGAATTATCTTTTTGATAAGTTTTTGAATACAGTTTGCTAGAACTTTATTAAGGATTTTTGCATACAAGTTCATCAGGGATTTGGTCTTTAGTTTTCTTTTGTTGATGTGTCCTTGTTGGGTTTTGGTATTAGAGTTATGGTTGCATCATAAAAAGTGTTTGGGAGAGTTCCCTCCTTTTCAATTTCTTAGAATAACTTAATAAGGAGAGTTGTTAGCTCTTCCTGTAAGTGTGGTTTAAAACTCAGTGGGGAACCCATCAGGTCCTGGGCTTTTCTTTTATGGTAGGGTTTTAATTGCTATATGGATTTCAGGGCTTGTTATTGGGCTGTTTAGGAATTCAATATAAACCTGTGTCAATGCAGAAAGTGTAAATTAGACCCTTATCTTTCACCTTGCACAAAAATCAAATCAAAATGGATCAAGGAACTAGGAATTAAGCCAATGACCATGCAATTGCTGGAAGAAAAGTTAGGAACAACCTCTAGCATTTGGGAGAAAGGCCAAAACTTTCTCAACACATCTCCTAAAGTGAAAGAAGTCAAGTCAAAAATCACTGGGTGGGATGTCATAAAGCTAAAAAGCTTTTGCGCAGCTAAGGAAATGATCAAAATTGTCAAGAGACCGCCTACAGAATGGGAGAAAGTCATGGCCTGTGATTCTTCTGTCAGGGGACTAATATCCAGAATTTACAAAGTCCTCAAAAATACCTCAATATCAAAAACATAAACAACCTAATCAATAAATGGTCCAAGAGCTAAATAGAAACTTCTTAACAGAGGACATTGAGCAAGCCAACGAACACATGAGAAAGTGCTCTAAATCACTAGTAATCAGAGAAATGCAAATGAAAACTACATTAACATTTCACTTCACTCCAGTCAGATTAGCAAAAATGAAGAAAATAAATAGTAACAGATGCTAGAGGGGTTGTAGGTAGATAGGAACACTAGCACACTGTTGGTGGAACACAGACCTGCACAGTCCCTCTGGAAAAAAGTGTGGAGAATCCTCAAAATATTAGGGATGGACCCACCATATGATCCAGCTATCCCTCTTCTGGGTTTTTTTCCACTGGAGTTAGAATCAGCACATTATAGTGACACAGTAAAATATATGTTCATAGCAGCTCAATTCACAATAGCTAAATTATGGAACCAACCCAGATGCCCCTCATTGGATGAATGGATCCAAAAGCTCTGGTATGTATGTATGTATGTATACACACAAGCACACACACACATACACCATGGAGTTTTACTCAGCCTTTGAAGGTAAATGGATGGTGATGGAAGAAATCATGCTGAGCAAAGTTAGTCAAACCAAGAGAGTCAAGGATCAAATATTTTCACTCATTTGTAGAGGCTGGCCTAGGCCTGTGTGAAACCTCATGTGTTAGACCCAGCAAAGGCATTATTACACATAATCTAGGGCAATCACAGATATGTATCAGGAAAGAGGGGGGAAGGGGCAGGTGGGGAAGGAGAAAGGGAGAGAGAATAGGGAGGGATCTAGGGGATAAATTTGATTTAAGAATGTATACATATCATATTGTTATTTTGGATGCATTTTTATTGTACAATAACTAAATTTCTTAATAAAAATACATAATAAAAAGCCTCTGTGAAATAAAATTGGCTATAATTAGCATAATCAGTTAAAATTATTTAAGATTTCTCCTAAGGTCCAACATTAATGTACTGCTATGAATCAAAATTCAATTCTATATATGTTCTAATAACAAGAGTTTCTTACATCATTGATTTGATCTTGTTTGTCAAGAGAATTCCTGATATGTTAGATTTTACTATATAGAAAAACTAGGCTCAAAGAAATTAAGATTGATGTTTGTTTTAAAGTCTTTTAAAAAACAGCTGTTATTCAGGTTATTACAATATGACTATCAGCATAAAAATATGTGATCAGATATATACCTTATTTATACAATCCTTGTTTAAGTATTATGACTCCACCATACGACCCTGCTATTCCACTCCTGGGTATCGTTCCAGGGGACTTAGAATCAGCACATTACAGTGACACAGCAATATCGATGTTCATGGCAGCACAATTTACTATTGCTAGGCTATGGAAACAACCCCGGTGTCCCTCACAGGAAGAATGGATCCAAAAACTGTGGTACATTTATACCATGGAATATTACACAGCAATTAGAAACAATGACCTTGCAGCCTTTGAGGGTAA
>PVKS010019686.1:0-37994 GCA_004027875.1 Aplodontia rufa
GGAGTGCTCTGAATATGGCCAAAACATATTTGTATAATATAAATTAGTCCTTTTCAAATAAACTGTTTAGAAACTAATAATTGTCTCTTACGCTAGACATTTTAAAGTGATACTCTTAGAAGTGAACTGATGTCGGTAGTAATGTATAGTGCTTATCCCAATAGCATGAATTTGAATATTTACCTTTGATTTGCAGCAACCTTTCCTACTCAATACACAAGGAATCTAGATTTTAATTTAATAAATAAATATTTCAGGCTGGAGTGGTGGCTCAGAGGTTAATGGTGCTTGCCTGGCATGCCTGACTACATGGGTTAGATCCCCAGCACCACGTACACAACAAAATGTGGGAGCAATGAAAGCCACATGAAAAACTAAATTTAAAAAAATTCTGTCTTTCACTGTCCCTCTCTCTCTTTAAAAAAAGAAGAAGAAGAAATAAACCGTTCTAAGATCTTTTTTTGACCAGTAGGGATTTTAAACATCATTGCTGTGATTTTCACTGTGTCATCTCAACATATGAGCTTTGGTTTAAAAATAATACTTTGATTTAAAACTGTTTCAAAGTAAGACTTATGTATACATCTACTAGACTTTAAGAACTAGAGAACATTAAATACAACTAGCAAATATGCTAGTTTTTCACACACAAAGCAAATCATATAAAGTGATGAAGTCCAAGGCATAAAAGTAAAAAAAAAATTATGTTTGGTTTTATTTATATACCCTTTTTATACAAAAGAGTGCCAAAATTTAATATGTTATAATTTAAAATGTGAGTGTTTTGTAGGAAAGATACAAAATAAATTTTGTTTATCAAAAGTTGATTTTTAAACATGATGCTAGGGGCTGGAGCAGCCGCTCAGCAGTTACAGAGCTTGCCTGGCATGCACGAGTACTCTGGTTCAAACCCCAGCACCACATACACAATAAAGTGTCAGAGCAACAAAAATTACTTGAGAAACTAAATAAAATTGATTATATCTTTCTCCCTCTTCTGTCTCTCTCACTGTCCCTTTCTCTCTTTAAAAAAAAACATAATGCTAAATTAAAACATTAATATCTTATAGTAAGCTATTTTAAGAACATCACCTTACATATTTAACTTGACTTAAACTGAGAGAAATAATATTAGATAAAGATATATTGTTGGGAAATTCTCTGAAATGTCCACTGATGGCTTCAAAAATATGAGAATACTTTCATAACTAATTTATAATACTATGAACAGATAGATATAAAGAGATTTGGTTGACAATTTAAAAGCTGGTTTGGTTATCTAATTACAATTGTTTTCTCTAAAAAGTTTAGATAAAATACCTTGAATATGCTTATTTGTGTCTCATTTATCTCTCTCTTATTTTCTTCTCCATTAAATTTATTTACTCTTTATACTTCCACATTTCCAGCAGCATAAAAGCATTTAGAAGCAAAACTCTCTTGAAAGGGGAAATGATGGCAAATGGATGAAAACCTAGCTCCTTGTCTTGTGGTTACTATAGCAATAATCAAGATGGGAGATTTTCAGCGGCAAGTGGTTTCTATAACAACATGATAGGGTGCTTTAGAAATAGACCCGAGGTAAATAAATTCTTTATGGGTCTCTTAACCCTTTTATGCCACAGGATTAGCATCCTTTGGGAGAATAAACATTAGTTGGCTAATTTGTTGGAAAACTTTAAAATATTGCATTTTACTTTGTACAGATGAAGTAATTAATTATTTCATAAAGACCTGACTTGAGCTGGTAGGATCTTAGGCTTCTTCACTCCTGGAAATAATTGATATGCATCCTTAATTTATTTCTGCAAATGAAATTGAAATAGTCTTAAAGCCATATTATTCATAGAATTCACCAAAAATGTGGGAAACTCTGAATTGTCATCATTAGAGTTTATTAACTCAAAGTTTATTAACCCAAAGTCTCTTGTTAGTGAAATCACACACAGTGACTGCACCTGTGGAACTCCCCGGTGGGTTCTGATCTTTTTGCTTCTATTAATGGGCTCTGAATACTCATCCTTTGTTATGCTGCTCAGTGTGCTCTAAGTTAGGGATGTCCCTATTTGAGTATTATAAAAGGAAGTTTAGTAAAATTTTCCTGAATGAAAGTTTTAGTATAGTAAAATACAATATGCAAGAAAACAAATCTGCCCATTTCATTCATAAACATCATTCAAGAGCCTTATAATAGCGAAAGATCAAGGGAATGTACAATGTGTACATGATACAAAAACTGTTTGTAGTAGGATATGTATAATTTTTCAAGAAGAAGAGAAGTGAAAGTCTTGAGTTTAGTCATATAGTCAGTTAACTTTAGGGAAATGGGCATTAAGATTACCTGATTCAATTCAATAATGAATTATTGATTAGTAACTCCAAGATTGGATACTGGAGGTATATACAATGATGAATAATGTATAGACTTGCTTTAAAAATAAATTATCATATCAAGAAAAATACTGTAGCATTAAACAAAACTTAAATAATTTAGCAAATTTATTGATTTGAAATTAATGAATCATTTGCTTGAATTTATCATTTTTCCCCACTAATTTCCCCAAAATTTTAAGTACAAAAGCATAGCCACATCCTTCTAAAACAGATAAGAACAGAGTGATTTTATCTAAGGTGTGATGTCTTATGCATTTTTTACAATACAGCTACTCTTACATTTTGTGCTTTTCTATTCAGTTAAGCTGCCAGTTCCTCATATGAGCTATTCTCTTTCAACTCTCGGAAGGACGTCTGCAGCCATGCATCTCCCTCTGAGTTTTAAGACAGTGCTGCAGTATTTTCATTTCCCTGGTGTTTCATGCTCAACAGTGAAGCCTCAGAGTTCATTACATATGCACTTGCCATATCCTTCTAGGGTAGAGTTTGCCAAATGGGTCCCTGGGAGATCAAGACCTGTTCTCCATGTGTATTATGAGGTTGTGCAGATGAGTTAGGCACGGCTGTGTGCACAAAGGCCCTGCTCAGAGCAGCATGTGCCAGAACGCACTGGGCAGGGAGCCATTCATAAACTCTTCAAAATTCTTATCCAGACCAAAGGCACAATGGCATTGCAGTTGTTGTGCTCAGGGCCATGGGGCTTTTAGCAGAATCAAAAGAAAATGAAATATATTCACAGTGGCTTCCAAGTTAGCCAGTAACCACAGTAACCTGGGTCTCCCCCAAATTTGATCCACAGCTTGGAATGACCAGACAGAAACACATTATTCTTTCTCCTTTCAAGTGTAGTGAACCATAAAGTGAGCAAAACAAACTTCCCAGGGGTAAAATCAATTAATCAGAAAAGCAAACAATCAGCATGTATTTATTGCAGTATTCAGGGCATACAGTAGTATTCAAAGTGTGTGATCAAAATCAAATACCTAGGTCATAGGTATAGGTACATATGTACACGTTCCGTTCCTGATAATTAAAGAGTTAATTTGATAATTGTAAGACAATGCTTAGATAGGTGTTAAATTGGGTTTAAATGACAATAAGTTCTGTGACTGTTAAGCCTGGGAAGGTCAACAAAATGCAAAAATATGTAAAGCATGGAAAAAGAACACCTTTCATTGTGTTCTAAAAATGTGTACTATTTGAAGACACATCATAATTTGACTTTCTGAAAGTATTCGAAATGCGTTTATTCATGGCTACTGGTATAAAAGTGTCCTGAAATAATATAATTTAAATTCTAAAAAAACTAACATTTTATTCATAACAACATGTTTTTCTAGACCTGCACAAAAATATGATGAGGCTGTCAAGAGCCAAACTATCTAATATAGTAACCTGTAGTCAAATTTTACTTTTGCACTGTAAATATAAAATATACACAATATTTCAAAAACAATTTTAAAAGGAAAATATCTCAATACTTTTTATATTGATTGCATATTGAAATGATAATATTTTAGCTATATTTGATTAAATATAGTGAGATAAATTTTGCCTGCTTGTTTTTCCTTTTTAATATGGTCACCAGAAGACTCAATATTACCTATGTGGTTCACATTATGCTTACATTAGACAGCACTGTATAAATGCTTGCTAATTAAATATAGTCTGTAGACCAAGAGCATAAGCAGCAACTCAGAACTTGCTAGCAATGCCATACCTCAGACCTTATCTCAGACCTGCTAAGACAGCACTTTAACAAGGTCCTCCTGGTCCATATGAACATTACGATTTGGAAAGTGATGATTAAGATAAACTTTTAGGTCTTTTATGATTGCATCTACTTTTTCAATTTTTTTCAAATAAATGTTTTGCAGTCTTCTCAACACCCTGATCTACTACACATTAAAAGCAAATGAACTTATTTGACATTCCTGAAACTTTATTCCATATTTCTGGAATGCATATAATTCTATAATTAATTTTTCTATAGGAATTAAATGGAATAATATGGTTATGCTTTTATTCCAGGGAATCAATAGGTTGGAGATATTTTTATAACAATAATCATGACATTGGAAAATTAGATTATTTTAGTTTTTATTTTTATATTGATAATCTGTACTGAAATAGTGTATTTTGGAATAGTGTAAATTGGACTATTTTCATGTATTTTGTTAATTTTGTTTTTTCTTTTACCTTATTGTCTTTAGTATGTTCACTTATCACACTGATAAGAATGTAGTGGAAAATATCAAAACTTTCAAATCCTTTTTAGAACATGAGTACTGGGTAGCTAAATTTTTCTATATTATTGCTTTATAATTGATGTTGAATTTTTAGCTGATTGGTTTTTAAAAGCCTGGCTTTATGAATGGGAAAAACTTATCTTTTTGTTTTGAACATTTTTTATCTTTAATGTGAGAATTTCAATTTTTATTTACTGGAGGCAAAGGAACTAGTAAAATGTAAATCTATTGCATTAAATAGTTATGAAAAGCCTGTCATTATTAAAATATATATGGATTATAATAAGGTCAGAGGATATAATCCTAATTAGCTTTTAATGAATTTAATGCCAAGGGAACATAATTAGATCCTATTAAAAATTTCAATGGTTGATTTTTAATAAAATGTGACCTTCACTATTTATATCATTTAGTCATATTGTAGGCATGATAAAGGGTAGACCATCTTCTATTGAGTGTGTGGGATTGCAGCCAAAGGCAGGAAGCCCTTGATCCATTACCCTGCCATAAAGATAAAGACCCCAACCAAAACATACCCTATTTGTAGGCATGCAGAATGGGTAAAGGAATACCCAGAAGTCATGGGAAAGTTTTGCAAGAAAAAGCAATCTTTAGATCACTAGACTCCTGATATCATTTGTGATGATGTTGATCAGGTATTCTACATAAAAGTACCTGCCAAAATGTTTATCATATACAGGGGATTTAAAGTATGTTCATTGAAAAGTTTCTCAGTGAGGCCATAACCCTGAAGAGGAAATAATAGCAAAATAGAAACAGTGATATACCAATGATGCCAATGAACTTTGGCCACAATCTCAGTTCTCAACTGTAGTAAGGAAGTCATGCTTCAAAGAGTTTGAACATGAATTAATTGTGGTAAATATGAAGGCATTGGATAGCTAACTGGATTAGGAAGTATGATTCTCAGAAACTGTGCTGATGATAAACTTGTACTTCTTAGAACTACAAAAACTCAAAGCCTTTTCCATCGTATAGACTTATTGTCCTAGAGTTTATTCATTTAAGTAAGCATTTACAAGGGAAGCATCAACTACGAACATGATACTTTGCTAGTCAATAGAAGAGTAACAAGATATACGTGCTGGGCTGAAGCGGTGGCTCAGTGGCAGAGTGCTTGACTGGCAAGCATGAGGACATGAGTTTGAACCTTAGAACCACATATACAACTAAATATTGGAAAAACAAAAAAACGGACGAAAAAATAAATAAAATTGATTCTCTTTCTCTCACTCTCTCTTAAAAAAAAAAAGGATACGTGTGCTTTATACTCTACATGGAAAAGATAGGCCAATAATATTGCTTTAAAACTACTTCATGCCTGAGTTTTACAAGAAACTTTATGTGTTATCTTTTTTTAGCTCCTAATTACAACAGCGATGACAGTGACAATGCTGATAAGGCCCACTCTGTGCTAAGCACTGTCAGAAATTGTATATACATTAATTTAACACTCACAACACTATAAGATACATGCCATTTATATAAAAATAGACACTTCGAGCACAAAGGTTTTATGTTGATAAAACTCATAGAATTAATGAGTGGCAGAGGCAGGATATAAACCCAGAATCCAAAATCCAAGCTTTTACAAACTATATGTATGGCTACACATCATCTCCTTTAAGAATAAGGAAACTGAGCTGGGCACAGTGGCATGCACCTGTAATCCCCAAGGGTTGGGGGACTGAGGCATGAGGATCACAAGTTCAAAGCTAGTCTGAGCAACTTAGCAAGATCTTATCTCAAAAAAAAAGGTGGGGGTTGTGGATATGGCTCAGTAGTTAAGCACGCCTGGCTTAAATCTCCACTACCAAAAAAAATGGAATTTGAGATTCAGTGATGGTGATTTCCGCAGTCACAAAAATGAAAATTTCTGGCCATAAATTTGTACCCTTTCCATTAAATTGTCCTCAATTTAGCACTTAAGACCATACCTACCATACATACATAAATAGCTACATATGACATAGTGAATACCTACCTGATTGTTTAGATGTAATAGGAAAGTGAAGAAAAGGAATGGTCCTAAGGAGTCCATCTACTTCCTATTTTAACTATTCCGTGTGGATTCCATCATATCCCACATCAAAGGAAATGCTTTAAATGTTGATTTATTCTGCTTGTTTTTATCAAAAGAGGCCAAAGGAAGAATTTCACAGCAAGACTTAACTGAGAATGCAGGTACTTTTGCTCACTCGTTAATTATTCAACAAATTGCTATTGACTACCTACCATGTGCAAGCCATTTTGACTATGTCCTGAACCACCCCTTCCCCACCCTACCCTGTCCTTGGAATGGAATTTCAGTTTCTGCAGACAGCCTGGATAATGAGAATTCAACCAACCCTTTTATTTTCATAAACTGAATTTGTAGACCTGGATATTTTGACTCAATTCCAGTAGTGTTGTTTATACCATTGATTTCATTCTCACAGGGTCATTAGCAAATAATTATTAATCTTCCATTTAAAAAACATTTTACATGAAAGAACATCAGAAAGTATTCATCGCATGTCATTGGGAATATTGAATTTTGTGTCCGTAGGTCATAGTTTTTACCCATTTTTGTTTATGTAAAATTAGGTTTAATATGCATGAAACAACTGTGCCTTTACATGTTAAAAAATTTACTCCTTACCACTCTTGGCATATCTCCTAGTAGCAATTTCCCAAGTCTTTATCCATCTCCCAAGAATTTGAGGAAAGGAGAGGAAAAAAAGGATAGTAAGCACTGAACCCAAATATTTTTGTATATACTAGTAGAAATATATTGGTGAAAATATAGCACTCCTGAAATTTATTTATTTTAACCAAGATATGAACAGTAATAGTAGTTCCATCCATGCTTATTTCCTGCGAGGATAAATTTAATTCTTTTTTTTTCCCAATAGGGATTGAATTGAATCCAGGGGCACTTAACCACCGAGCCACATTCCCATCCCTTTTTAGACTTTATTTAGCATTTATTGAGCACTTACAATATGTGTCTGCCAAGTATTTAAATCTAGTTATTTAATCTTTATAAAAATGCTAAGAAATAGGTTCTACTGTTTTGCTTTTACAGATAAGTAAACTGAGGTCTGTCTCACCACTCCACTGCACTATCCTTTCTGGAAAATCTGCTTGGATTGGTCAATAGAAAAGTCAATTGATAATAAAACTCAAATCAGAAATCAAATCAGAAAATTGCCTGCTTTGTAGATAAATATATAAAACTGTTAAGGAGAAAAACAAATACTATTAATAATAATCTCTGAGGAATTAAAATGTTTTTCATTAAAGCATTCATTGCTTTAAATAAATATACTCCATCTTATAATTAAGATAAATTATTAATCTGAATATTTCTAAGTAAAGTTAATTGCTGAACACATACTTATATATAGATCAGAAATACATTTAATGTTATTTGGATCTTTATCTTCCTTAAAACCATTCAAATTAATTTCTACCTCTCAGCAACCAAAGTATTTCATTTTAACATTAGAAAGACCCAATGGAAAACAGAAATAATTACTCGTAGAAACTATGTGAAATATTTTATTTTCTTCTTTACAGAGGTGTTCAAATCTGTTCTCAAACCCCAGGGCTCGTTGGAGACATATCATGAGCAGAAAGGAGGCTGGGCAGACTGGATGGAAAGATCCATCAATCTGAGCAGATCTGCCTTTCGATTTTATAGCCTGGGATTACTCACGATATCTTCCTTGAAGGAATATGGTCACTATTAAAAAAGAGAAGGAAAATAACAGGAAAATGAAAGAAAAATGAAAGCAAAGATATGAAATGGAGTTTAAAACTCACTATTGCAGAACTTCGTATAATAACCAGTAGATGGCAAACTTTACTGCAAAAAAAAAAAAAGAAAGAAAAAATTTTCAGCCTCTATATATTGGTCTGAACATATCATTTACATCTCACAGCAAGTGAAATATCCTTCTCTTCTTATATGAAAGAGGCACATAAAATCCTCTATTGCCATTTTCCTGGAAAATGAATTCCAAATATAATTTCTAATAATTCTATACTGCCCACAAAGAATTGTTTTAAAGATTTTTCACTATTAAAATTTAAAATTATTTTGTTGCTCATTGAGGGTACATTTAATATACCAGACACAGTCATATATATGACATATTTTCATCAAGCATTGTGAAAAATGTGGAATAATCATAATCCTTACCTTATCACACTGCCATCCTTGGTCTGACCATAGCTTGCTTTTATTTCCACAGTTGGTTATTTAATTTAATTAGTTGATTTTCATAATGCAGTAAATTGCAGTTCCTTAAATTTGAAAGATGGAATTTTTTTTAACAAAAAAATCATCTGGTTGTTTAGTGCAGGCAGCTGAAGCATGAGTTAATAGAGTGCCCACATGGTGAACTTTGTCCCTGAGTGGGCCTGGTAGCATCTCTATGGACACACCATAAACATGTAGCAAATAGTGCCAATGACACCAGGCACTCACAGGAGACAAAGGAAGAAGTTTGGTAGACAGGTAATCTGTTCAGAGCCAACCGCAAAAAACACTTCAGAGTGTACACAGAAACAAATAATGGGGGCTGTGGCATGTGATCAGATAATAAATCTACCTTCTTGGCTTTAAAAATGGTTTTATCAAATTTATTCGGTAATACTTTAAAAATTCCAAAGGATTAAAAGAGCAACAGCCATATATCTCTAAGCACCACACTCCGGCTTCTCACTCCTGATGTGCTCTTCCCAGAAGTAACTACTGAAAATTCTTCTGGTTATTTCTTCTGTTCTTCATTTATATTTTCAAGTAATGACACTTTTTGTGTTCAGTTTTAGATACTGGTATAATCTATTGGAATCCTACTGTTTTAGTCAGCATTTTTTGCTGCTGTCACTAAGAGATCTGACATGAACAATTTAGGAGGGAAAGTTGATTTGGGGACTTACCCTTTCAGAGGTCTTAGTCCATAGAAGGTTGGTTCCATTCCGGGGCTGGAGGTGAGGCTGAACATCATGGCAGAAGAGTGTGTTGGAGGGAAGCAGCTCACATGATGATCAGGAAGCAGAGAGTGTTCCACTCGCCAGATACAAAATTTATACCCAAAAGGCATGCCCACCACCTCCTCCAGCCAAACCTACCAGCCTACAGTAACCACTCAATTAATCCTTATCGGGGATTAATTCACTGGTTGGGTTAAGGCTCTCATAACCCAATCATTTCACCTCTCAGCATTTTTGCATTGGCTCACATTTTGAGCTTTTGGGGGATACCTTTCATCTAAGCCATAAAACACCTACTACGGTAGACAGATTTAACTCTCCTCCAGTTCTCACACACGTGTGCACACACACATGCAAATAGAAATCTATTATTATTGTATCACTACTATTGTTATCATAAAGTATTAGTTTCAGCGACTGTAAATCAATTTCATATTCCTTTCAATTTGACTATTGATTTCACTTCTCTATACTGATTTCTTATACTTTCTGGTATAACTTTCAGTTTTTCCTACAATTAATACCAATAAAGGTTACTTTTTCTCCTTTTTAGTTGCTATGTTTAGTTTTCTATTTTCCCTGTATATCTGTACCTTTTTCTTGTAGACTTCTCTGGAGTCCACTTTCTCTTGATATCTTCAGCACTGGTTAATTTCTATGACAGTAGTGTATCTGGGATCCTGGGGTCTCTTTTCAATTGCAGCTTTCATGTCTTTTTTTTTTATGTTAGATTTCTAGTCTCATAGATACCACATCTTTTTTGATTTCACCACTATTTTGTTTTCAAAGAGAGAAGGACAGTGAGAGAGAGAGAGAGACATAGAGAATCAATTTGTATTGGGTTTTTTCACATGGCTTTCGTTGCTCCAACACTCAGCTGGGCACATGAGTGCTCAAGTGTGAACCTGTGTACTTGCGCATGCGGGGCAAGTGCCATAACCACAGAACCACCACTCCCACCCCTCACCTCTATTTTTTTTTTTTGGATTACATCCCTTAGAGTCTTCCTGAAGATGAGCATAAGAGCTAAAATTTTGAACCTGTGCATGCTAAAAAAAAAAGTTGTTCTTCTCTCCAAATTTGAATAGCATTTTAGTAGGGCATAGAATTCTGATTTAGAAATGATGTTCTCTCAGAATTTCTAGGGTATTATTCCTGATGCTTTGCGAATGCACTATTCTTTGCTCCACATATAGACATTTAGAGAATTTTCTCTTTGTCCCCTGATGTTCTGAAATTTCATAATGATATGCTTTCGTGTGGATTTTTAAATTTTTCCCTGAGTTTTCTTGGGCACTCAGAACTTTTAAATCTACAAACTTACTAGTTTTTAATTCTCAGAATATTTTCAATATTTGTCACAAGTTTAATTTCCTCCTTCTTCCTCTCATTTCTTCTTTCATAAATGTCCACCCCTCTTGTGTTATTTTTTTTACATTCTCTTATTTGAACCCCTTCTTGTAAAGCTGCTACTTCCTTATTTTTATCTCTTCTATTTTCCATGTTACTATTTTTTTCCTAGAGTCTGGGAGATTTTTTAAACATTTCCTTCTAATCAATTAGCTTTTTCAAATTTTTGTTAATACATTTTCAATTTCACAGACCCCTATGATTTTCTACAAGTATATTTTAATAAACTTCCATGCTTCACCAATCTTTGAAAATATTAATTATAAATATTTAATAAATTTGTCCACTCCATAATTATCTTTCTTTGCTCCAAGTTATTTTTCATTAAAATGGGATGATTTAGTCTCTGTATTCATCTTGAAGGCTCTGCTCAAATGTCTGATAACCTCACAAAATCTGTATTTAGGAAGGAGAAACCATTGGTCCTTATGTTGATTAGTGGATACAAAGATGCTCATTTATCAGTATTCTTTAGAGTATAAATTAAGCAGAAAGGCTAATTATGCCCCATATGTACATATTTAAGGTTCATATATACATATGTAAATTTTTTAAATACCTACTTGAAATCTATTTCTGTATATTCTAGAGCTTGTCAAATGAGAATGGCTTGCTCTTCTAGAGCTCCAAAATGATCTGATCTAGTCATTTTTTTGTGGAATATCCCACATCCATATCTATAATTCTTTTTTCTCAGATTGGTCAAAATAAATCATTGTTTCCTTCTTGGAGTGTAAATCAGGCTGCTAGCCATTTTAAGACTGAATCAGGAAGAAGATTGGTAATTGTTTCATAATTCTGTATACAGATATTCACTTAAATCCCTTGTTATCAAATCAGACACCTTAGCACTTCCCTATTTCTCCCTATTATCAATAGAGTGTCTGTGTTTTAAAATATGTCTTCATGGAGGGAAGGACAGTTATTCAGATTTGTAGAATGCAAGAAGGAAAATTAATGTCTAGCAACTTTGGAGAAAATTAAAACAACCTTCTTGTTCACAGTAATACTTGACCCATCATTTCAGATGCACCTGGTACCTGGTTTCTGAACCTTTCTAGAGGTCCATGGAAGAAACTAGCTTCTTTCAGGAATAATCTCCTTGTTGGCTTGCAGTTGTGTTTATTCTGATAAGCCTATTACTACTTAATATCTGCAAAACAGCTTCCATGTATGTATGTATGTATTATTGCTTGTTTTTGTGTACTACTGTTTATTTCCTTAACCTCTCTCCTTAGTCTTATAAATAGCTGCTTAATTCATTTCTGACTTTTTCTGTAATTTGGGGGGTCATATTTATGAAAGATTTGCTAAATTTGAATATCAAGGCAAAAGTGCTCATCAAAATACTGGCAAGTATTATTCAGCAATAGATTAACAGGATTATGCATCATGATTAGGTGGGATTTATTCCTGGAACGCACGGATGGTTCAATATATGAAAAGAAATCAACCTCGTTACCAGAACAAGGTACAAAAATCATAGATCATCCCTATTTATGTAGAGAAAGCTTTGACATGATTTCACAGCTTTTCATGAAACAGAAAGGAAAACACACTAGAAATAAAAATAAATTAATTCAATATAATAAAAACTGTGCAAGAAGACTACAACTAAATCATACTCAGTGACAAAAATTTAAGGCTTTCACTCTAAGATCCAGAACATGGCAAGGATTCCATTCTCACCACTTGCTTTCAAGGCTGTGCTGGAAGTCATAGCCAGAGCAATCTAATAAGAAAAAGAAATAAAAGACATACACAAAGGACAGAAGGAGTAAAATTATTTCTGTTTGCAATTGATATGATCTTCCATATGGAGAATCCTAAAGATTCTATACATGAACAAAATGAAAATGGTTAGAACTAATAAACAAATTCAGCAAAGTTGCAAGACATAACCTTAACATGCAAAAATTAGTTGCATTTCTACACAATAGTAACAAAAACCTGAAAAGAAAATTAAGAAAGCAATCCCATTTGCCATTGTAAAAAATACACAGGAATAAACCAAGGTAATGAAAAACCTATTTGCTAAAACTATAAAACATAGCTGAAATAAACTAAAGAGGACAAAGTAAACAAAATGATATTGCATGATATTGTTAAAATGTATGTAGCATTCAAAATGATCTATAAATTTAGTGCAATCTCTATAAAACTTCCAATGACATTTTTTGTAGACATGAAAATAAATCTTAAAATTCATAAGGATTCTCCAAAGATCCAAAGTAGACAAAAAAATTTTAAAGAAAAACATAACTGGAGATTTCGTAATTTCTAGTTTTAAATAATATTACATTAATCAAAATAGTATGGTACTATCATTAAGGCAGATATATATGCCAATGGAACAAAATAGAGTGTCCAGAAATAAACCTTCAGGTTAGTAGTCAATGATCTTCAATAAAGATGCTAATGTGCAATGAGGAAAGGGTGGTCTTTTGAACCAATAAATTGGGGAAACTAGATTTCCACATGCAAAAGAATGAAGCTGGACTCTTACCAACTTTATTATGCACAAAGATTAACCAATAATGCCAATACCTCTTATTCTATTTAAAAATCACCTTCATTCACTTGTATTCATTTAAAAAGGACATATCAAATGCTTTTTCTTTAATGAGGTTTTCCTGGTACATTTTCTAACAGTGTCCTTGCATATTTCTTTTTTTACTGACATTTTCACCCTCTTCTCTCTGTAAGTGTGTGTATGTGACAGATAATATTATAGGCCCAGGAGATGCCGAGAACAGGGTATATTAGTCTAGGTACTCCAGAGAAACAGAGGAATACATAAGTGTGTGTGTGTGTGTGTGTGTGTGTGTGTGTGTGTAGATAGACATAAGTAAAAATATAGTTATTGATATAAATTGATAAAGTGAAGGTGGGAATCGACTTATAGGATTAAGGAGGCTGAGAAGTTCACAATCTGCCCTCACCAAGCTTGAAACCCAAGAGAACCAATGGTATAGTTTCAGTGGGAGCCTGAAGGCCTGAGAACTAGGAGACCTGATATTTAAGTTCCACTCTGAATCTGAGTTTGAAGGCAGGAGAAGATGGATGCCCAAGAATGAAGACAGTCAAGCACAGATAAATAATTATTTTGTTCTTAGCCTTTTATTACATTCAGGCTTTCAATATATTGGATAAGAGCAATATGCTCTATTCTGTTGAGTGATTCAAATGTTAATTTCATTTAGAAACAGCTTTACAGATAAACCCAGAAATAGTGTTTAATCAAATATCCAGGCACCCCACCATTCAGTGGTGTCACACATAAAATTAGCCACCATAAGCACACTCTTTTTTTATTATTTTTTATTTTATTTTTTTTAAAGAAAGAGGATAGTGAGAGAGAGAAAGAGAAAGACAGAATCAATTTTATTTAGTTTTTCATGTGGCCTCTGTTGCTCTGAGACTTCATTGTGTACATGGTGCTGGGGTTTGAACTCACGTACTTGCACATGTCAGGCAAGCGCCATAACCACCAAGCCACCGCTCCAGCCCCATAAACACACTCTTTGATCCCTTGGCACCCACATGCATCTCACTAAACCACACTCAGTCTCCAAATAAAGAAAATAAGATGGTAAAAATTCTGTCTAACATTATATAACTTTACTATATACAACCAGAAATGCACTAACCACTTTCCAAGAAGAGGAGGTAAGTTTCATAAGTGATATTTACTCCCTTCTCCTTGATACTCATAATTTAAATAATATACTATAAAGCTAACAATACTTAAATACTACAATATAAAGTCAATGTATCTTGTATGACATGGTAAGTAAGAGAAGAAAGAAAATAGTTTACACACATACATATTCATGACAAAATAAGAAAAAAATACTCATGATGATTATATTTTCATTTATGTAATTTAAGTGACCACAATTGGTATTCATAACCACATTATTCACCAATCCATTCTGTGTTTCCTTTGCTTTCAGCAAACACAGTTGGTCATGGTTCTTTATCTAGTAAGGTGACCCAAGCCTTTATCCCTGAAGGGTCTTGGCTGTTAGTAGTTCTTCTTGGCTAGGTTGTTTATATTTTTTTCATTTGTCTTAACCACATAAAGAGTCCATGTAGTCTAACAAAAGTCTGAAATTTCAATTTAATTAAATCATTGTTGTGTTTCTTAGTAGAAGTTTCTTTCCCTTGGAGCTAAGGCCTCTATATTAGCTAATCCTAAGGTCACAGGAACAGAAGAGAAAAATTTGCTTATTGTCTGCTAGCGGAAATATTGAGTGGTGACACTTCCATTTACACACTTTGATTCCTGAACCCATGAATCTCAACTATGGGAGAAACAGCACCATATATTAAATGCTGGTTCTAAGCATATGCAGTGTTCTGGAAACTCTTTCAAATCCCTGCAAGTATTGCCACCTAATTGGCAATGCAACTGAGTCTTCAAACACCATACCACAGTTCTGTCAACCCAGTTCTAACTACTTTGAATGGTAAGAAATAGGATAAGGCTAGTGAATTCCATGAACATAGTCTTGATGTCCTACCTTCTGCTGAAAAGTGAGTTTCTTGATCAGAAGTAATATTGTATATGATATAAAAACAGTAGATAAGGGGCTGGAGCGGTGGCTCAGCAGTTTCAGCGCTTGCCTTGCAGGCATGAGGACCCGGGTTCAAACCCCAGCACCACGTACACAACTGAGTGTTGGAGCAATTAAGGCCATGTGAAAAACTAAATAAAGTTGTTTCTCTGTTTCTCTCTCTCTCTCACTGTCCCTCTTTCTTAAAAAAAAAAAAAAAAAAAAAAAAACAGTAGATAAAACCTGCTGTAAGTCCATAGGTTGTGTTCTCTTCAGAAACTTTGTACAAGAAAGCCAAATTTATATCCAGAAGACTTGTTTATTTCAATCCAAATAAAACGCGGTCCTTTCCATGATGAATCATGAAAAATAATCAAACTTTCATAAAGCAGCTGGCTAATCAAAACAAGGAATCATGACATGGTAGGGACTCAGTGTTGATTTCTCCCGAAGACATACTGGGAAATCAGCATTATTGTAGCCAGGTTGGCCTTGTTAAGTGGACATTCACATTGCTGGGAACCTGCTTAAACTCATTACTGCTGCCATTGCCAGTTTTTCATAAACTCACTCAATTATGACAAAAATGACTATGAAAACAGCCTGACTATTATCCATAGCACCCTATCCATGTGACTACTAACGTATTCCTCAGGGGAGGTGACTGGTGAGAATTCACCAGGGCACGATATCTTCACGTCCTTTGCACATTCAGAGAGGTCTGTGCTTTCCCCCAAAATTTCTTTGCCATTAACTTTTCAATCATATTCCATTCACGTTATTAACATCCAGTCAAACCACTGGCCAGCCAATAGTTTGGTATATAATTACACATCTTGCCATTTCTTCTTCAAAGCAAAATGAACAAGAAGTTCAATAACAAGATCAGTGAACAATGCTGCTCAAAAATTTGCCCTAAAGAAAGATTCTCCTTTACCATTTCCTTCAGGAATGTCCAAGAAAATGACTCAAGTGTTATAGTTGTCTCTTTTCAAATGGTATGTGCATCTTGTATAGAACCACCTATAAGTCTTCTGTTCCTGTATCAACTGGTGTTTGGGAACTCCATCTTTGACTATAGGTATAGGCTGGGAGGGAGAAGGAAGTGTAGCAGAGCAGAGCATAGGCATTTCAGCCACTTCAAGTAACTTCCTTGTGCCTGCAGGGCATGTCCCAGCTCAATGACATATCACTTTCATTTGATTGTGGAATGGTGCTATATACCCACAATTTTTAGTTTTGTTGGTTCAGATAACAGCAGTTCCTGATAAACAGTGCAGGTCATATGGTAATTTTGTGGCTCAAGTTAAGCATTCACTCTCTGCTAAGGCTCCATAGCAGACCAACAGTGATTTCTCAAAAGGAAAAGTTATGAGGAGGGTGGCTTCAAAATCCTAAGGGTTTATACTATGACTTACACAGAGGGACCTAATAGAACACAAAGGCTCCAAATAACATCCCTGGTGTCACTTGAGCACATTTGATCTGCTGGAATCTTACGGTTCAAGCTGTGAAACAGCTTGCACAGCAGCAGTATCTATTGCAAAGTTTTCTCTTGCTTGGGCTAACACTCAAAATTAGCGACTTTTTGGGTCATTTGATAAATAGGCCCCAGTAGCACACCCAAATGGGGACTATGCTGCCTCCAAAATTAAGGGGACCACTAGAGTTGTGCTTCTATTTAGCTCATAGGAGAATGCAGATCCTATAATTTACCCTTAAACTTACAAGGGGTAGCTCAACATGTCACTGGACCCTTACAAATTTCACTGAGGAGGGACTTCATTGTAAAGATGGCATTGGGGCAGTGGGACAAAAAACTTGGACTTTTGCCAAAAGTGGCTGTGACTGTGTGGTGAAAGACTCTATCAGCTTCCTGAATCACATTAATAGAAAGAAACATCAGCGAAACCTGGGTATGTCTATGTGTGTGGAACAGTCCACCCTGGATCAGGTGAAGAAGCATTGTGAGGTCAACGAGAAGACGGAAGAAAAGCAGAAGGATTATGATTTTGAGGAAAGAATGAAAGAGCCCAGAGAAGAGGAGGAAAAGGCCAAGTTGTATAAGAAAGAGAAACAGAAGGAAAAAAAAGGAGAGCTAAGGAAGACTTGACATTTGAAGAGGATGATGAGATGGGCTTCTCTGGCTTTGGTTCCACAAAGAAGAGTTCCTGAGGCTTTCTGCGTTTGGCCTAACTTTGGCCTATGCTGAATCTAACTTTGTGTGTGTGTTAGGGGGATCATTTCTTTTTGGGTACTGGGGAAAGTCCTTAAAAGTGTTAATGGGAGAGCTAACAGTGGGTGTTTGTAGTTTCCCTCTACCATGGGAGAGGGAACAGGATGCAGAGGTAATGCAGCAGCATGTTTCTTTACTCTCAGTATATCACCAGAGTCACAAGACCTCTGTCCATCTGAGTTTCCAATAAAGAAAGGCCTCCCTTTCTGAGATTGCTTTCCCAAAATTCCCTCTGCATATTTCCCTCTTAATCTATCCAACTTCTTGTCTTAGCATCCTGTCTTTATCCAGTGTTCCGCCTTTGTTTTAATTTTGACTTGTTCAGCCTACAACAGAATGGTTCTCTGGGTCCCCAAATTCCAGCTGATGACATTTTCTTGTCCAGCCCTGGCTCCCATTCTGCTCTGTGGTTCTCTGGATTCTTCTTGGGCTGCATGTGTACTTCTGCCTGGGTCGATGGCATGTATGTATTGTGCACATGATTCTGTCACAAAGAGGGAAGCCTGAGCTAGAATCTCAGGGCATTTCTGCCCTGGGGTCTGATGTTCTTGGCTTCTTTAGTGCGTGTAACAGGAAATTAAATGGGATGAGTGTTTGGTGTGGATTGTGTCTGGTGAGTTTTTTAACGTTGTTCTTCAGATGTGGACTGTTTTAGCTTCTCTAGTTTGTTTCATTTTACTGAAGATTTCTGTTTTTGTCTTCCTAGTGAGTAGGCTCTCGGAAGAACCTGTTTGATGCAAAAAATAAAATGGAAAACAAACAAAAAACCAACCAAAAACCAAAAAAAAATACAACCAAGCAAACAAACTCACTGTGGGAGCCTTTGGCTCTCAGAGCTGCTCAACATGTATAATAAATGGCATTGACTGGGAAAAAATTTTTCACTGAGGAGGACGGTGCCTAGATTTTGGGCAAATTTATTTCCCACCATTTGGCAAAAATTGCCTTACACCAAAGTATAGAGTACTTGCTGGTTCTTTCTCACTAGGGCTACACATTGGAAAATCATTAATGTAATAGGCTAGTGTGGTATAGCGAGGAAGGGATAAAGGCAATCAAGATGTTCGCTAACTGAATGATGACACAGAGAAGGAGAGCTGAAACACCCCTGAAACAGGGCAGTATATGGCCAGCTGAAAGCAAACTGCTCTAATGGTCTTTACTCACAATTATCAATAAAAAAATTTTTGCTAGATCAGTGGCTGAATACCAGGTACTACTCAAGCAATGAAACCACATCTGGTGTAGCAACTGCAATTGGAGTCATCATCTGATTAAGTTTATAATGATCCACCTCCATTCTCCAAGACCCATGTGTCTTTGCAAAGACCAAAAAGGCAAATTAAAGAGTGATATGATGGAAATCTCCAACCTTTGCATCTTTTAATTGAATTCCTTGTAGGAAGGCAGTGGTGCTCTTGGTTTACTATATTCCTAGGTAGAGGCAGTTAGTTCTATTGGCTTCTATTTGGTCTTTTCCACCATACTCGTCCTCACCCTATAGGATAAGGAAGCAGTTTGGTGATTCTGTCAGCTGTTGAGTATATCTCTTCCATTTAAGCATTCTGGAACTGGAGAAATAACCCAGGATATGTTCAATGATTCACAGGGCTCACCATGTAATAAACCTGAGCTAAAACTTTATATATTATTTGGCTTCCATAAAGCCCTGTTTTTAGTGGTAGAATACAATGGTGTTTGGGATCTCCTGGATTTAGTGTTAATGCAGAGCTAATTCCCAGTAGTTCCTTTTCTCCAATGCACAGTTATACTGATAAAAGGTCATAGTCACTTTGGGGAACACTGACAGAAAATAAATAGCATAATTATTTGACAGTAAGAAATTTTCCTTTCCCACAAGATTCCACATCCCCTTAATTCAGGGGGGTCTGGGTCTGCAAACTCCTCAAGTCTGGGAATTGGTTGAGGGATTGACCTTAGTTTTTAGAATTCAGTTTGGACTTTCATCCACTTGCTCTACAACTGCTCTGCTTATATGGATCAAATAAGAGCTTAGCAGGCTTGCTACCTATTTCACCTCAAGGAATACCACAGTCACTTAAACAATGCCATGGGTCTGCATGAGTCAGGTCATTCTGATTATTACTTTGACTTTGCTGTCTCTTACAGCCATCAAGCCTACCTGCCTTTGATGGTTTTTTGCCACCAGTTGGTACCTACTACCCTGGAGTCCAATTACTTTAATTGCATTTATGTTTGCCAATTCAATGACTGAAGACTCCCCTCAAGGTCTGGCCTACTGAGAAAAGTTAACCCAGGGCTCTTCAAAGTTGCCAAGGTTTTCTGACCAATTTATTTTTCACAGCAGTGGTGAAATCTATTTCTCCTGGACCCTTCTGTTGTGGGTGAATAAGTCTTTACTTATTTATTTTGTACCAAGGATTGAACCCAGGGGAACTTTACCACTGAACCACATCCCCAGCCCTTTGTTGTTGGTTTTTTGTTTATTTGTTTGTTTGTTTTGTTTTTTGTCTTATTTGAGACAGGATCTCACTAAGTTGCTCAGGGCCTTGATAAGTTACTGAGTAATTGTTCATGCTGTGATCTGGCAATAGAAATATGCAAAATTTTGGCATTTTATACTTCTTACAACTACTTATAAGTTGAACTTGCAATCTTCCTGCCTTAGCCCTCAGAGTCACTGGGATTACAAGCATGAGCTACCACCCTCAGCATGTGAATAGGTCTTAATGACACACCTGCTCTAACATTCCATGCTCCCTACACTTTTTTTAATTAGATCTTTATAGTTATGTATAGTAATTGGTTTAATCCTGACAAATTTATCCATGTGTGGAAATTAATCCCTAAGCTTTTGAATGTTTTGCCCTTTATTAAACCAAGGCACTTCCAATATTTCTAATTCATTTACTACTGTTTGTTTCAGTCAATCAACTTTTCTAACTCTGAGCTATTAACATTAAAGGTAGGATCTCCGTTGATGGGGAAGGTATAAATAAGTTCGGCCTGATCCAACTTTATGTTCCTTCCATCATCTCACACCCTCAATGTCCATTCCCACATGAAATTCTTGGATATCTGACTTTGTGAATTAGAAAGCCAAGAGGAACTTATTTATTTATTTATTTATTTTGCAGTGTAGTTCCTTATGGAACATACTTGTCCCTCATATTCAGGGCCCCACTGGGACTTTAGTCTAGTTATAGGTGCTAGAAGCAAAGAGAGGTGTTGGAGGTGGGTCCTGAAAAGAATCAGCATTGTATTATATTACAACTATTTTAAGAGAAGCCATTAATTTTCTCAGTCATTGCAGAATTAACCTCCTCATATGAACAGTTGTTAAACTCGGGGGGGGGGGGAATGGGAATTTAATTTGCATTGTAATTCATCCAATCAGGGGATGAGATTCTGAGTTTGATTTTTAACAATCTCACCCCTATAGTTACAAGAGATAAGGATCCCCTTCAGAACACACACAGAAATTTTCAGGTGCTTCTGTTGGGAATTAAATTCCTGAGACCATCCTTTTCATTCACTATGCTGTCCACTGGCATTAGGAGTAATGAACCAATCTTATTTTATTTATGTTTCCAAGAAATGCTTCAATGTGTCATGTACACAGTCTCTCAGTTCCTTGCTTCTTATAAGTAGTTGTAAGAAGTATAAAATGTCAAAATTTTGCATATTTCTATTGCCAGATCACAGCATGAACAACTACTTGACTGTTGACAATAGAGTTTTACATATCTTTAAACCTAGTCCATTCAGAGAACCAATTTCAGAAACACCAGAACCAATTCAGAAAACTCAGGCATAAAATCCTGTTCCTGAAAACTAATTTTAGTACCAAAGCTGCTTTAGTCTGAGTTCTCTATGAAAGGGTACCAACAGAAAGAAAAAGAGGGAGAGTTTTACTAAGAAGATGACCTAAGCTTTAGAAAGGCTTATTTGTGTCTTATGATTTAAGAGCAAATTTTATTTTTTATTACAAGCTTGTACTGTTATCTGCTATTATGCTTATGAGAAGTATTGTGAGAAAGGAGAAAAATAATGTATTATATGAATCTATATGAAAAATGGTACTTTGTGGGCTGATACAACAGGGTTGTCAAATTATAGAACTCACTATACAAGATTAAGAAAATGAATGTTGTGTTCATAATATGTGTATATATGGGGAAAACTTATACATGTACAAATATCTCATCAAAATAAAAAGAATCAAAGATCTGCCATCTGGCAGGTTATTGTTCCAATTAGAATTTCAAAAAAAGTTTCAGGAAAATGAAAGTTTGCACAGACTTTACTATAACAATATCATTGTAATAGTACTCAAATTAAAAAGTGTACACAATTATTTTGTGCTGCTGTGATGATATGGAATAATATATGTAAAATTTCTGGCATGTTTAAGGCAGAAAATAGAATATCAGTAAATTATAAAATTTTTATTTTTTTCATTTTTTTTTGCATTTTTCTTTAGCACATAAATTAGTAATTATAACAAAGTTGTCATACACCAAGTAACAGTATTTACTTAAACATTAGGCATATCTCATTCAGAGAGAATTTCATAACCCACTATCAAGTATTCCCAAAGTCTCCCATGAGAGAATGCAAATTTCAAAATTATAAGTATTTAGGGAGGGTTAATGGTTATTTAATTCAGTCTTTCACTCAACTGCACTTAGACCTGAGAACAGGAATAAGGAGAAGAAAGAATCTCAAACCAGCCATTTTTGTTTCCTTATTAGCAACTATATAAAAAGTTTTGACAAGTGAGGAATTAAAACTCATCATTTGAATGCAATTAACTATGCATTTCATTAATGAGTTTGAGGTAACATAAGGGTCAAAAAGAAAGAAATTCTTCAATTTTACCTTCAACAATTTATAAACTTAATCTTGTTTTTTTATTTCCTTGTAGATTCCTTTTGCAATAAAAACATTACCAGGTGCCTGTCAAATTCTTGCCAAAACAATTCTACATGCAAAGATATTTCACAGGACAGCAATTGCCAATGTTCAGACACAGCCAATGATTTGGACAAGGACTGCGATGACATGAGAGATCCATGTTTCTCCAATCCCTGTCAAGGAAGTGCCACTTGTGTGACCACCCCAGGAGAAAGGAGCTTTCAGTGCCAATGTCCTCCTGGGTATAGTGGGCTGACCTGTGAGATTACTATTGGTTCCTGTGGTATGAACTCCTGCAAACATGGCGGTATTTGCCATCAAGATCCTGTCCACCCTGTCTGCATCTGCCCTGCTGGATACACTGGAAGATTCTGTGAAATAGATCACAATGATTGTGCTTCTAGCCCTTGCCACAATGGGGCTGTGTGCCAGGATGGCATCAATGACTACTCCTGCTTCTGTGTCCCAGGATATCAGGGCAGGCACTGTGATTTGGAAGTGGATGAATGTGTTTCAGATCCCTGCAAGAATGGGGCTACGTGCCTCAATGACATAGGAAGATACACTTGTGTCTGTCCCCAGGATTATTCTGGTAAGTGTGGTTGCATCTGCATTCTACCAGCATCCTGCATAGCGTAATTAGCTTTTACTTTCTTAAAACAGGCAGAAGCAAAGGTGACATTTTTTTGGTCCCATCCAATTGTATATGGTGATGGCCAAGTTCTTGACAGGAATTAACACTAGACAGAATGCTTCCAATGCCATTAAAATGCCACTGAATCCACCAAACTAAGAGGTTGTACACTATCACTGTTAGTGTTTCCATTGGAGTGTCATCGTTACTTAAAACTTAAATTCAGTTTTCTAAAGGCTGAATAACATTCCATTGTGTTTATATATATATATATATATATATATATATATATTTATAAAACACATTTTAAAAATCTGTTCATCTGTTGATGGGCACAGATTGTTTTCACATCTTGGTAATGGGAAGTAGTGCTGCAATGAATACAGGAGTGCAGGACTGAAGGTGTCTGACATACTGATTTCATTTCCTTTGGATATATATTACTAGTGGAATCATAAGATTATATGATGAGTCTATTTTTAGTTTTTCGAAAAGCCTTCATTCTTTTTCCCAAAATAATCATAGCAATTTACAATGCCACCAATAGCTTATTGGGTTCTCTTTTCTCCATATCCTCCCCAACACTTGTTATCTTGCATCTTTTTGATAATAGGCAATAGAACAGGTATAAGGTGGTATCTCATTGGTGGCTTTAATTTGCATTTCTCTGATGACTAGTAATGTTGGGCATTGTTTCATATATATGTTAGTCATTTGTGCTCTGTTATTTGCAACAACATGACTAAACCTAGAGTATATTATGTTATGTGAAAAAAGTCAGGCATGGAGATACAAAGATCATATAATCTCACTAATACATAGCATCTAAAAAATCTAATCTAACTCATTGATGTAGACTGCAGAACAGTGGTTACCAGAGACTAGTGGAAGTGGTGTGGGATGGACAGAAAAAGGGAGATGTTAATCAAAGGGCATAAGGTTACAGCTGATAAGAGAAATAAGTTCTGTTATTCTATTGCACAGTGATTATAATTAATTGTAATTTCTATTTTAAAATAAGTACAAGAGGATTTTAAATATTCTCATCAAAAAGAAATGATAAATATTTGAGTTGATGGAGATGCCAATTAGCTTGATTTGATAATTCTACAATGCACACACATATCAAACTACCACACTGTACTTCATAAATATAAATAATGACTTTTTTTAAAGAGAGAGGGAAAGTGTGTGTGTGTGTGTGTGAGAGAGAGAGAGAGAGAAAGAGGGGGGGAATCTATTTTATTCATGCTTTTTCATCTGGCCTTCGTTTCTCCAACATTTAGTTGCGTGTATGGGGCTGGGGTTTGAACCTGGCTCCTTGCACATGCCAGACAAGCACTTTAACTTCTGAGCCACCACTCCAGCTCCTAAACAACAATTTTTTTAACTAAAAATAAAATGAAATTTAAAAATACTATTCAAATTAAGTCTAGAATTAGTGGACTTCATAGAGCCTAACTTTCCAGGTCAGGACAGTTCAGGTTTCTTCATCAGTGCATATATCTTTCACCCTAGCTCAAGTCTGCCCTGTAAGGCCCAAGGTCTGACATTGCAGCCTGCTTGAAAGGCAGGCAACAAGTTGCTGGGTTTGTAGTGCTGAAGTGTGATTAACAGATCAATGTTAGCAACCAGCTCTTACTTCATATCTTGGGAAGGGAAAGCAATATTTCATATTTATCTATATTTTACAAAGTTTCTATTGATATAATTCTACCTTAATGGTAGAGTCAACAACTCATCATCAGATCTCACACTGATCAGGGTCTTCGCATTTAGTCTCCATCTTCGCCACCCTCTGAATCACACACTTACTCATTGAGGCCAATTCCTTCTGATGACTGTGTTTCTATATCTTTGGATTTTCTATCTAATTGTAAAGGGAGGTGGGTAACTCACCCCATCTGTGCTTCCTGCATTCATCCATTGTAACCTCTGCTCACTAATTTCCTGTACTTCTCTGTCACAAACCTCTGAGACATCACTCATATTTTAGTACCACTCTTCCTCTTGCCACTCCTGTAGCTGTCTGTGGCATTAGACTTTCAACTTGCTTCCTTCTTTCAAATTTCATGGTTATTCTTTATTTTGTCTGTTTTACAATGTATGTTAAACGATATGATAATTTGGAAAATGTTCTTCATCAAAATTTGCATCAGAACCCACCCACCACATAATTTTTTTAATATAACACTTTCTGGAAATATTTCTTTTACAAAATAGATATGTCACTGATTTCTTTGCCAAAAAATTTGCTTAGGTCTTACCTATAACCTTCAAAATCTGCTGTTTTGACATCAATGATGTCTTCCAAATTGAATTCATCCATTCTGTTCCCAATGCCTTGGCCCAGTTCCCCTTCATCTCTTGTGTGTAACACTACACAGCCTACTAAATTCTCTACATCTAGCCTTTACCTTCTCCAGTTAGTTCTGCACACTGTCTTTGAAATACTCTTTCCAAAATGGATCTAAGCTACACCTTCTGGGGAACCATGAGATACCTCCACACTACACAGAGAATAGTTTCAGCTTTTCATTGAAAACCTTCCATAATTTGTCCCTGATTGTCTCACAGTTAGTCATCACCACACACCATTCCACCAAATTATTTTCTCAAATTCATCATCTTCATTTTTCATTCAAGTGCTTGCCTTCCTCCTGGAGTGTCCTTTGCCCTTCACAATGTCACTCTGAAGTTCTCTTCTACTTTCAACCTTGTTCAAGTATCACCCAACTCAAGGAATATCTCCAGATTTCCTCTCGGCAGGAATAATGCTTTCACGCTGCTGCAGTAGTGGTAGTCATTATTTCCAAACTAGTCTGCACCTCTATTAAAGAGCTTCCCAGATCCCATCTTGTTTTACTGATACCTAAATGTTATTGCCTCCTCCTACTGAACGATGAGTTGCTGAAGGACAAAAGTACTGTCATATATTTATTCTTTAATTAATTGATTTTGTAGTGTCTATTACATGTGTGCCCATTTATAAGTTATAAAATATACTTATACATGAAAATCTTATATATATGTATATATGTGTGTATATATATGTATATATAATGTCTATTTTTCATTAGAACCTTGGCAATTAACTTTCAATGTTTTACAATTTTTGAAAAAAAGTGATAAATAGGTTTTGTGGGGTTGGTTTGGGATTTCTTTTGTTTCTTGTGGTCCCTTTTTTAAAAAATGTATCACTATAGATCAATAAGATAGTATCTCCTTTTTCCTCATGCTATTTTAATGTTGTGAAGGGTGATTAGAAGGAAAATATATGAGACCAAATTAATATTTTAGTTCATTTTAACTACAGTATTCTAAAAGTCTTATAATTGCAAAAAAACAGCTTGAAAATTGTTTTATAATTTTTTTGCATTTTAATCTAATTGGATTGTAATGAATCCTTTTTGTGGTTCAGATTTAGGCATAAAGGATGTCAAGGGTGTATTCCAAATGTGAAATGCAGTAAAATCCCATCAAAAGGCACTGCATCCTACAGTGAATGCATTTACACTGTGGGTTTTTATCATTTTCCTGCTGGGGCTGATGACAGTGAGTGCTCTTTTCTCACTATAATACTTGAAGTCCACAATGAGGATGTTTTCCTTGTTAAACCCTGATGCTATGGGGCTTTCTCCTACATGACCATATTCTTCTCTTGTTTTCTAAGAAATCAAGTAAATTTGGTTATTTCCGTTTGCCAGGCAACATATATAAAACGATTGCAAAATAGAATTTAAATGAAAAGCATAAAGAGTGAGAAGCAGACCTATTTTTAGCTGGCTAGGTTTTTCAGGTACAAAAATGTGATTGTAGGCTTGTTCATCAATCCCCTACACAGTAGAATAGCCTGCATTCTGGTAGCTCATCAGTGGTTCTCAGCCCTGAGCACTCATTAGCAATTACCCAGGGAGATCTGAAACGGAGATGTTCAGACTCTGCCTTCAGAGGGTTAAGTTTAACTGATGATACTCATATACAGCTAGGGCTGGGAGACAAAAATTAAGTTCGTGTTAACTTAATTTGGAAACTTTCCTTGTGCCGCACAATAATTTAGACACACATGGAGGTTTGTTTATTTCGTTGCCATCCCATGATTACCAGTATTTGTGGCAACTCAGGCCAATTAATTGAAATCTCAAAGAAGGTTGATGGAACCAAGGGAGAAGCCAAATTTCGGAAGGCAAAAACAAGAGCACAAGCAATCAGCATGATGCACTTGAGTGCTCTGACTCAACCTCGACCACCCCATGAATCCTGAAAACTGTATTACAATGACCTGGCTGCTGTGCGCTACATCCAAATTTAGAGTGATCATAAAGAACTTGGCTTGCAGGAAAAAGCCTGTGTTCCTCTGAACAGCAAAGCAAGGAAAGGTAATAAATTTTAAAAGACAGAGCGCTAGGAGGGGGGAAAGCGCTGTAGCACATGGAGAGGGTTCACACTGTGTGAATTCTCCTCCGTGCACTCCACTGTGCTTCATGAGCTGTGATTCATGAACTACAGAAATGGGCTCACAGAGAGCCACTGAAGATGCTGGTGGGAATATGCTGTGCGTAAGCAAAAACTCCAACTGGACCTGAAAGTAAGCCCCTGCAAACTTTCTTTAATAAAAAGAACATTAGCTCTGAGCACGTGACGACCCTTAGTTCAAGTTTATGCAATGAATCATTCTGTAATTGAGGTCTTCCTTAAAGTTAACCAGATTGATTAACATGTATTTTCCCCATTTAGATGCTTTGCAATATGAGAAAAATAGGACTGTGGAGGGAACCAACTGATTATATGATGAAGCAACTCTGTAGGAAGTTCCTTCATTATAAAATAGATCGTTGTTATAAAAATATTTTTTGGAAATAAGAAAAAATATGTCAATGCATTTCCTTTTCAAGTATAAGACAGACACACATTAAATTGTCTTTTCAAGTACAACATGAATATTCCCTTCAGAACTCATGTGTTGGAAGCTTAATCACCAAAGCAATAGTATTAGAATACTGGTGGGGGCAAAGAGATCATAAATACAGTGCTGTCATGAATAGATTAGTACCACAATCAAAAGGGCTTTGGGAAGTGGGTTCATATTCGCCACTCTTCTACCACGTTAAGAAGAATGGTCCTCCTTTCTGGAGGAGGGAGGGCCCTTGCCATACAACAAAATTGTTGGTGCCTAGATCTTGGACTTCTTGGCTTTCAGAACTATGAGAAATTAACTTCTGTTCTTTATAAATTATCCAGTCTCCAGTATTTTGTTATAGCTGCACTATATGAACTATGACATAGTGCATGGAGTTTAAAAGTGTTTTTTAATTAATTAAGCCATCAACTTCCTCAATAAGTATATATTGAGTTCTTACAGTGGATCAGGCAATGTTCTGTGTACTGTAAATGCAATAGTAAAGAAAATTGACTTTTAAAAATTCCTTATAGTGAATTTGGTACATTCTCTCTAGAGAATGAGTAAGTCATCAATAAAATATATAGTAGTCTGAGTGTGATAACTGCTGTAGAAAAAACTAAATAAGAAAAGAGGATGTAGCGACTAAACTTTAGATATGATTATTCAAGATAGCACTACTGGAAAGTAACTTGTAAATAAAATTATAAAGGACGAGGGGGAAAAAAAGCCAGGAAAAGGCTTTGTGGAATGGCATTCCAGGGGGAGGAACAACAAATGCTGGAGGTTAAGGGAATTTGGGACTTTTGAGGAGCAACAATGAAATTGGTGTGAGGAACGTGAGTGGGCAAGGAGGAGAAAAGGCCAGAAAGATGATGGCCTGGACAGTGTGGGGCCTTGTAAACCACTGGAAGAATTGGCTCTGACTTAAGTGAGATGGGAAGGTTTGGAAGAGTTTTGAGGATGGGAATCTTACATTTTAACAAAATCACTCTGCTTGTTATGTTGAAGATATAAAGGAGTGGTTAGGGGAGAATTACAGTATCCTATGGAGGTCAAGGCAAGCAAATGGACTATCTTGAGGGAGAGAATAGGAAAGAGAAGTATTTTAAAAAATACCTTTGCCTTAAAATTTAAGATAGAGGGGCTGGAGCAGTGGCTCAGTGGTTACGGCGCTTGCCTGGCGTGCACGAGGACACAGGTTTGAACCCCAGCACCACATACACAGTGAAGTGTTGGAGCAATGAAAGCAACATGAAAAATTAAATAAAATTGATTCTCTCTCTCTTTCCCTTCCTTTCTCTCTTTAAAAAAATTAAGATAGAAATTAACACAGAAAGATCACGGATCATGCAAACCAAATGAAAACATGCCTTTTCCTGTCTGCACCCCATTGCCCTCTGAAGGTCATGCATGTATAGATTATTCAGAATAAGTCTATCCTTTAGAATATTGATAGCAAGAAAGCAGGTTTTCTTGGTAGTTTATATCAACTATATCATTACACAGTGTCTTTCATATGCACAGCTGAAATTTATGAGTAATAACCAAATTACATCATGCTTATTCATTTAAAGTTCCCTTTCTGGTCCTTGTTTTCATTTAGTAATATTTCGTGTTCTTGAGCCTTCACCAATAGTCCACATCCACACCTAAGTGTAAGAGATAAAATGTAGCTGATACTGACATTACAAAGGCACTTATTGTTTTAGTCAGCTTTTTTGTTACTGGGACCATGAGACCTGACAAGAACAATTAGAGGAAAAGTTTATTTGGGGGCTCACAGTTTCAGAGGTCTCAGGCTATAACAGTCAGCTCCATTCCTCAAGGCTTGAGGTGAGGCAGAACTTCACGGTGGAAGAGTGTGGTGGAGGGAAGTGGCTCAAGACATCACACCAGGAAGGGGGAGAGATAGAGAGGGAGAGAAGGGAGGGGAAGAGAGAGAGAGAGAGCTCTCCCCTCAACAAGACAAAATATATACCCCCAAAGGCATGCTCCAGGAACCCACCTCCTCCAGCCATACCCTACCTGCCTTACCTTAGCACTCAGTTAATCCCCGTCAGGGGATAAATTCACTACTTGGGTTAAGGCTCTCATAATTCAATCATTTAAAATCTAAACTTTTTTGCATTCTCCCTCTTGAGCTGGAAAAACAGTTTCTCTCTGACACACTGCTGCTCCTCCTCTTGGTGCTTTCTCCCTATCAGCAGGAGTACATGTAGGACTGAATTGGCAGGAGATGAGAAATACAGAGCGATGTGGAACAGATGCAGTGAAATTTGGAAGAAGAAGACAGGTATTACAGGCATTGAACACTGGCATATTCAACCTAACATGTAAATATTGCAATTTTCCTTTATCTTACAAAGAAACTTAGAAAATTAAGAAAGATTTATATCACTGATAGAAATAGTGTATTTTCCAAACATAGCATCTTAGAGGCTCTGAAATGGATTGCTTGGACTTTTTAAGCTTGGCGTATACTTGATATATATTTTATTATCTTCCAAAAGTTATAAAAAGTATATATACACATATACATATGTATATAAATACTCACATAAAATATAGTCAATAGAATAGGAAAGTCATACCCATTGACTTAGGAAAATAATATTTTATAATCAAATCACATCTCAATATATGCTATGATATTTGTGTTGGGAGGAAAGGCATATTCAAAAAGTTAGAGAAAAATGGATGGAGAAGAGGACTAAAGGATGTGTTCACAAAGAGACAGGATAAAGAGTTCTCTAAATAGGCAGCTGTGGTCCAGAAAGCAACATCAGATACAAGGAGGTCTAAGAATTCCCTCCGTACACTCGCCCCACGGCTGACAAAGAGGTAACATTCTTTCTTTCTCTTTCTAAAAATAGTCTCAGCCTCCAAGAATATTGTGGAACGATAGGGTTGAAACAGTCAAGAACATCCCTAAACTTTCGATGATAAAAGGAGTATGCAAAGGGACATGATATGACAAAGATTAGGAAAACCACCAAAATATGTTCAATATCAAAACCAAAGCTTGTTCCAGCTTTGTCAATGAAAGCAAAAGTTGTAGCTACAAAAATGCTCTCCCGAGTTACAAAAACAATACAATAAAAATAGATGAGTAAAATAACGATAAAATAATAAAGTATTAATACTTGTAAATATGATAAAATAATGTTCTTACTTCGTAAGTCATAAGATTTAATACATTAGGGATACTACTTAGGTTTCATATACCACTTAGAAATACACATAATGTAGGTTCTCTCTTGACAGTCTTGACTAAATCTTTAGCTGTGCAACCACCTTATGACCCAGCTATCCTACTTCTGGGTATTTTCCCAAAAGAGTTAGAATCAGCATACTATAGAAATACAGCTTCATCAATGTTTATAGCAGCTCAATTTACTATAGCTAGACTATGGAACCAACCCAGATGCCTCTCACTGGACGAGTGGATTCAAAAACTTTGGTACACATATACAATGGAATACTACTCGACCATTAGAGAAAACGGTATTATGGCTTTTGCAGCCAAATGGAAGGAGATGGAAAAAATTATGCTACGGCAAGTATCCCAATTTCAGAGACTCAAGGGCCAAATGTTTTCTGTCATTTGTGGAAGCTAGAATACATCTGGAACAGTATGTTAGATGGCTAAGCTAATAATAACCTCAAAATGTATGAATTTTTACACAAACAGGGGGATCATTGCCTAAGATACCTGAAGGCGTAGGGAGTGGGGCAGGGTGCGGGGAGGGATTGATAAGGATATCTAGGAGACTGGAGGGAGGGAATATGGGGGAATCATTTCAGAAGGAGATCTCTGACCTCCACGAGATGTCCATTTACCACAGGGGTTCTTCTGGGGGAATCGTAGAATCACAGAGAATCCAAGGGAGGCATCCATGACATGGCATCAGCCTTGGCTAACTATGTAAATATACGTTTGTTCTTGATTGTTTGATCATGATTCCCCCTCAATTGTAACTTCATATTCATCTAATAAGAAATCTATAAATCAGCTAGTTGGGAAGCTGATGCAGTAGGATTGCAAGATGGAGAACAGCTTGGCCAACTTTAAAATAAAAAGGACTAAGGATACAGCTAAGTGGTAGAGTGTCCCTGTGTTAAATCCTCAGTAAGCCCCCAATACATACACAAGCCCATAAATGATGCCCATTAATAATGTGTTGTATATACGCATGTCAATAAAATGTTGTTTACCAGAAAAAAAATACACATAATACAACTAAAATATAATAAGACTAAGACACTGTTGACCATAAAGAGCATTCTAATTTTAGAGACATTAAAAATGAGAACTTGGGGGGCTGGAGCGGTGGCTCAGTGGTTACAGTGCTTGCTTGGCATGCACAAGTACACGGGTTCAAACACCAGCACCCACATAAACAATTAAGTGTTGGAGCAACAAAAGCCATGTGAAAAACTCAGTAAAAATTGATTCTCTCTGTCTCTGTATCTCTCTCTCTCTCTCTCTCTCTCTCACTGTCTTTCTCTCTTTAAAACAAAAAAATGAGAACTTGGGGCTGGAGCAGTGGCTCAACAGTTACAGTGCTTTCCCGGCATGCACAAGTACACAAGTTCGAACCCCAGCACCCACGTACACAACTAAGCGTCAGAGCAACAAAGGCCATATGGAAAACTCAATAAAAATTGATTCTCTCTCTCTCTCTCTCTCTCTCACTGTCCTTCTCTCTTTAAGAAAAGAAAAGAAAAATGAGAACCCTTAGAAGCAGCAAAATTCAGAAACCCTTTAGAGACAGAATTCTGGGTTTATTAAGCCAGTTTTAAGTGAAGGATTTTTAAGAAAGCATTTATTAGTTGTCGGTGTAGCTAGGGAAGATGTTTCAAAACACATAAGCCAGAAACCTTATTGGCTAAAACCCCAAAGATGTTACTACTGAAAAAAAAATTGCCTTAATCTCCCATAACATCCTGGTGGATATTATTATGATGGCTTAGCACTATGAATCAGAGCAGGAAGTCATCCAGCCTCTCTTCGTGTACTAGGATGTTACAAAGACTGTAACTATGGTAGATAGGAGGAGAATTTACTGCCTGTCTATGACTGCAGTGGAAACTGAATGCTACATTTGCCCTGATATTTGTGTCATAGACTTCCACCAATAACTGTTATAATTGATATATGTAAAGAACCCAGAAATAGCAAGCATAATTCTTATGCCTGTTAGAGGAGCAAATGCATTGTGTGGAATCTGAAATATAGGATGATAACTCAAAGCTAGAATTCAATTATTCCCCAAGCATGTGTTCTGCAGATAATGAGAAAGGTGTCCGGTGGTTTATCAGTGTCACGCTGCGTGTGTTACACTTTCTGCCACCATAATGAGTGATGAGAATAGCATCAGGGACAAGACCTGCTCCATACTGATAGCATATAACACACTATCTTGTGGCACAGACTGTTATCATCGATCTCTAATTGCCCTAAGGTACATATTGAAGGACAAAAACGTCTAAATGCTTATCAGAAATTTAGGACAAAATCATTCAGAAACGATGATTTGTTTTAAACATTTGACAAATCCATCAATTTCACTTTGTGTTTTTTATTTAGAACGGGCCCAGGCTTGCAGAGGCATTGGGAAGCCCTGCACTGGCATATAAGCTTGTTTTCCAGGAGAAATGGTAGATTATTTCATTGCTGTGATAATCATTTGTTCATTCAAAATTTACTGAGTATTTTCTGTGTTCAAGGATATGTGCTAAATGCTACAGATTAAAGATGATCTTCAAAGAGCTTACCGTTTGCAGATGAAATGGACGAATAAGCAATTATTTATTTGTTTATTTATTTTGGTACTAGGGATTGAACCCAGAGGCACTTAACTACTGAACTACATCCCCAGCCCTTTTTATTTTTTATTTTCAGACAAAGTGTCACTAAGTTGCTTAGGGCCTCACTAAATTGCTGAGGCTGGCTTTGAATTTGTGACCTTCTGCCTTATCAGCCTCCCGAGTCACTGGGATTACATATGTGTGCACAAACCAACCCTACTGAACTTTCTATGAAGAAAAAGGGCACAAACCAATCAAACTACTAATGACTTCAGAGCTATTTGAGAATCCCTCAACAGCATTTGAATACATGTTTTATTATCCTGGATTACAGACACAGAAATAAATATGAGTAATATAGATATTACTCTTTTTTGTATCTTTTAAAGCCTATAAGCAAATTGGATTAGTGTATATCAAATACAATGTTAAAAGATTTTGTAAGACAGGTTTTATCTCAATATGGCTACTGCTTTTGTAAATCTTAAACTTACTCTGTTTAGCAAGTAATTACCTGGGGAGGAGATAAATCTAGACTTATTGTAACATTATTTTGAAATGAGAAGGTTCTAATGATGCCACTAATTACATTGTCACAATCTGATTTTACATTTAAAAGTTGTCATTTAAAATACTAAAGAAATATAAAATATTTAAAAATATCTATGAAAAAGGAGCACTTAAGCAAATAATTCATAACACATTTGTAGGATAGATTTTTTTTGGATAGAACAAGTGCTTTTTTCCTGTAGCAAATACTTAATACGTGCCAGTTATTGTTATAAACACTTTGGAATATATTTAATTGTAATAATAATCCTATGGCATGGTTACAAATATTGTCCCCATTCTTCAAATGAGGAAAATGAAATAGGAGAAGGTTAAGAAACTTGCCCAATATCCCACAGCTAATAATTGGCTGTTCTGATTTCATCCAAAGCTATCTGGCTTTGAATTCTGAGCTTTTACCCACTAGTCTACATGGTGCCTAACTAAACTTTTTGAAAATAGCAAAAAAACATTGACCAGTCCAATTTAGGCTTCCAACAAAAATGCGGTTGACAGTAATTTTGTTCTAAAAATGACTTATTTGTTTCCACAGACTAAAAACCCACAAGCTGTTGTATGCAATAGTTCTTTGTAAGTAACAGCTGCTCTGCTGTGTGCAACTTCCCACAAGCCCACCAAAGTTAATATCAATTAGGATTAAGGAAGAAAATTATTTTGGGTAACATAACATTTGACAAGTGCTTTAGTAAATAAAGCATTGTCAAAGAGCTAAAATATTTTCACTTTGCTAAAACTTTTCTGTTTTTCTGTGCTGATATTTTTCAAAGGTGTAAACTGTGAATTGGAAATTGATGAATGCTGGTCCCAGCCCTGTCTAAATGGTGCAAGTTGTCGGGATGCTCTGGGAGCTTATTTCTGTGATTGTGCCCCAGGGTTCCTAGGGGATCACTGTGAACTCAACTTTGATGAGTGTGCAAGTCAGCCGTGTCTCCATGGAGGGCTATGCGTGGATGGAGGAAACGGGTATGTCTGCTGCTACAACTGGGTAATTGGCTTAGAGAGACAGAGAACTATTGTCATGCCATGAAATTTCTCTATTTTTCTAGTGTATTTTTGACTACCTAAATTTTTAAAAGAAAATCATGAATTCAACCAATGTGACTTGACTTTATTTTTCCCATAACAAAAATTAGCATACTTCCTACGATGCACATGAGAAAAAGGGTTCTTGAAGAACAAAGGAATTATACAATTGGAGTTTCTAATGCCATGAACTGAGGTACACCAGCTAGCCAGCCAAACTCCTTAATACAGGACTCGCAGCTCTAATGTCTTACATCTAGAAGATTTTTAGTAAGATTCTTAATTAAATAAATGAAAGAGTGAATGGAATATTTCTAACTAGCAGTACATATAAAAATTACAGTCACTTACAAAGGTTGCTATCTCAATTTCCTTAGTCAAATCCCAATTTCTCTGTTTGGTGGTACTTGTGTAGTGTTCTCACAGCCATGGTGAACAGGATATAACTACATAATAATTTATAGCTATCTCTTCAACAAGACCCTCATTTTATCTAAGTGAACAGTTCCAGTTTTTATAATACTAAATTCTTAAAGTGATCTTGCCTAAATTAAAACCTCCATTTTAATAAAATCAACAACTCTCCCCATTAGCTTTGTATTTTGGAAGTATCAGATATTCTCAATGAATGATTAGAAATAACAAGACTAAAATATTCTTGTAATCCCTCCCCAAAAAAGAAAGAGAAACAATAGGCATCATAATGTATTTAATGAGGGCTTTTCCTGAGTTTTTCATAATTTATTGCTTCATTTTTCATAAGGGACAAATCATTCTCTACTGCCATCAAAATTATTTATAATTTTACTTAGTACTAGTCACTAGTCATTTACTCAGTACTGTGGTATCTCTTTGTATGTATATTTAATTATAACAATAACCCTATATCATAAGTATTATTATCATCTAATCATGAATAAAGAAACAGGAATAAACAATCATGTTTTCCAAATAACTTCGCATGGAAAAGTTTTAAAGGACAATGATAATGCATCATTGAGGTTTATAGAGATAATTATTCAGAGTTTTTAAAATAAGTATTAAGACTGTACCATGCATCTCAGGTTGATGGAAAAATGAGAAGACAAGATAAAGATATTTTATTTCAATGTGACTAAGAAATGTCCTGAAACTTTCATTTACTCTCCAGATATACCTGTAACTGCACAGGTAGCGGATTTACAGGGACACACTGTGAAATCTTGATGTCTCTTTGTTGGTCAAAACCTTGTCACCATAATGCTACCTGTGAAGACAGTGTTGACAATTACATTTGTCACTGCTGGCCTGGTAAGTGACAAAATACCTTCCACTATTTTTTTATTTTTTATTTTTTTTGCTTAGTATAGGAAAAAAATGCTTATGAAATGAAACAAAAATTATTTTGTTAAATGTTTTAAGTGAATTCTTTCTTTTAGTTGTACTATTCTGTGCTCATACATACTGCTATACTACACATTGTCCAAAGTAGGTGACCATATTGCCAATGATCAGAACCCTCTAAAGGAAGTAGAGAGGAAAAGTCAATAAAAAGATCAAATTCAGCATGGATATCATGGAGAGAGCTTTACTGGAAGATGATTTCTTTTCTTTTAGGATATTCTCTTTGAAATCAGGAATATATAGAGATCCATTAAACAATTTTATAATACTAGGAGCTTGTTTTATAATGCATGTAGTTAGTTATCATCATAATGATGATGTGGAAGGGATTTTTCAGAAACAGGAGTAATCTCCTACCATTTATAAGGTTAACAAGCATGGAAGTTAAGTATGTAAAACCATAACTAAAAATTGCATGTATTGGGTAGAAAATAATATGTAATATTTGAGTTACACCAACCACCTAAAATATTGATGTTAATTTTGGCAAATAACTTGCTTTATTTATTTTTATTTAATTCTTACTAGGAGTTCATTGATAGAAATAAAACTTATGACATCTTCTTTTCTTTCTTGACCCAAAAGAGAAGAAAAATGATAAATTTACAATAATTCAAGGTCCACCTGTATAAGTTTACTGATCATCCCTCCCTGACCCCATTCATTGCATTATCAACAGAAAAAAATAGCCTATGGCTAGGAAAGAAACACAGAGACTGTGTTTCTTCTGGTGGAAATATTATCCCACACTCTAAGGGACATTTGATATCTTTGGTTAAATATATTTTGTAGGTTAAAGAAAAAAATTAAATCATAAAAGGAAGGTTGGAAATCTTCTATGGCTTCAAAATCTGTATATATATCTGTGTATATTACATCTTCCCATTGCCAGATGATGAATAGTGAATATTTGTTTTTT